>DWNR01003055.1:0-12203 GCA_018250455.1 Polygonus leo
AGGCCCCGAAATATATACAAGTACCACCTGGCAAGTTCATTCAACTAGTACTTGGGGACGATTACTGTCCATGGACGTCAGTGACTTACCAACAGGTGGACTGCATGCACGTTTGCTACGTTCATTCGATAAAAAAAATTAGAGCGTGGTTTAACTTGCACACAATTGTCCAGTGGAAGGTGTCTGCAAGGCCGCAGGTTCTGTTCAATAGTTCCTAGAATCAACACTTGGCGGTCGGCGTGCAATTTCCTCGCAAACAGATCTCGACTGCGGTAAACAAGTTAACTGGACGCAGCGTAGCATTGAAGAGCCATTCAAAGTTAAAGGTTTCTTAAAACGCTGTTATTATCTAATAGCTTGCTTTATAGAGAGAGATTTTAACCACAGGGTATTAAATAGTATTATGGTATCGAGGATTGTTGCTTGTTTTGTTCTCAATATTATATGAACATACTTTTTATATTTTATTATATATTTATATCCGACATAGTCTATAATATACCTATTAGAAAAATAATAATGGAATGCCAAAAAAAATGCCAAATGCGTATTCGACCGCGTTCCTTTCTTATAAGCACTTAGTGGTCCTTAGGTCGTTAAAAAGGGATAAGATCTTATGAATTTTATAAAATGTATATGTGTGAAGTTTAGGCGTAAATATAGTGACAGAAAATTTATTCATGTATGTCTGTCTATACATGGACGTTGAAATGAATGTAGAAATTCAGAGCACACGTGCCATGTCACTGAATTTCTTCTTTACACCCATCAGAACCTGAATGTATGCCTCATAATTAATATATTTCTCCACGTTAAGCCCTCCATAGCAGAATACCGACATCATAGCTCCATGTTACTTGTATAACGCAAAAAACATACGTAGCGTAATGCTTTTTAAGCAAGTGATTTTATCAATTCACTCACAAAACGACAAGTAAGATACTAAACATTTCAGTCAGTGATTCCGTGGGGTCGTGGGCTACCTCAGTATGTGGCGTGTTTGCGCGCTATAATTATGGAATTACGAAATTAACAATATCATTTTTATTATACGATTATATAACGAGTTCCCAAACACCCTGACTGAAAACAGAAAATTCAATTTAAGATATTTAAATGTTTATTCGGCCGGGAATCGAATGTATCGCCTTTGGAAAATGCGGCTCTCATGAATTATTTTGTAATACATAGTAATTTGTCATATTCAACGTAATTTATTTCTAGGATCTCTTCTGCCCGCAGTTACGCACACCATATTACACAATTTTGTCTATTTCAACCTTATAAAAGGATCTTCTATCTTCCAGAAAAGTATTTTTCCTTGATAAAAGGTATCCCTTCTCGTGACCCTGAAAAAGTTTGTACAAAACCTAACCTATGTTCGGCTCAGTAGTTAACTAAAATACACACGTTTAGATTTTTAAAATTTCTTAGCATCAATGATGATGATTTCGTACAGATCAGCCATCAGTTACGTGTATATAGTGACATACATACATTGTGACATACATTGTCAGTATAAGTTCCTATATAACTTATACTGACAATGTATACTTGCGATCAGTTTTAACAATTATGAAATACCCCTTGCACTTTAAACGATCAATTATATTGATGATATTCCTGAGCATATTTTTGAAGTGCAAACTGCGGCGTTGTGCACTTTTTGTGATTGGTAAAAATGTTAAACTCGCGTCAGGACAAGTGACATGATCGAAATTTCGTAAGACGAGGGGAGAGTAGACTGCCGGCGCCGTTTTTGAAGTGAAAAATTCTTTAGCGGCGTTGTGCAATTATTGTGATGGGTAAAAATGTTAAACTCGCGTCAGGATACGTGACCGGTTCGAAAATTCGTAAGGTTGATGGAGGAGTAGACCGCCAGCGCGGTTTTTATATAGACGTTTCCACTTCTATCGGCAGTCCCTATGACAGCCAATATTTTTTTTTGTCTCGTGAGTGTAGCGTGAATACCCCTTGAGTTTTTGAAAACCAGCATGGCGCAACAGGCCATCCAATCCCAGGTTCTATTACTGATAAGAAAAAATCTAAATGATGATTTGGTTTAGTTTGCACATTCGTCGTGTATACCGTAGGTACACGACATAGTGTGTGAATATAGAAAGTGTTATTTCTTATTCTTTCGATAATATTGACCTTAAACAGTTAGACATTGCCCAAGCTTCAATATTACCCAAACAATGTTATTGATCGTTTTGGAAAACCCTTAGATTCAGTATGCATCACGTTTTGAGTACGTGAGATTATTATGTTTACTGTAGATTGTTTTGTAGTATAGAGGTGGTAAACCTGCAACTGTACGTTACAGACCGAAATGCGAAATTATAAAGAACTGTTACATGGCGTGCTTTGCCAAGGTTTGGTCGAAACCTGGAAGATAGTTGGAAGTTCTGCACAATACTCAACGTTATTCACGCGCATGCGTGGTGGCATAAGGGTGGTCTCACCTATGAAATGGGTTTGGGAGATAACCTACTCCCTACTGAAAATTATAGAATATGGATTGGAATGAGTGGGATAGTCTAGTTGGTGGAAGGTATATAGAGTACGAGGCAATGTATTTAGTTTACAAAGTTCTTTTTTAATTATTTGTATCCTGAATCCCAATTTTATTCTAAGTTTGTACTCCTCTGGGTAGAGTTATATAATATAAATAAGTCAGTTGTAAAATATTATAAATTAAAATTTTATAAATATTACAAATTTGAATACCTATGTTAAATTTATATGTCATACCTTTATGTGAAACTCATGATATAATGATATTAAGGCCGGACGGAAAACACGCCGAATTGCTATGCTGCTAGGTTATGTTGGAACTTGGTTAGGCTTGCGTTTAGATAAAACATTCTATAATAATACTAGAAAACATAGTTTTCTAGTATCCTACACGAAAAGTAGAAATGACATACCAAAAATAATTTAAGCGGAATTAAGTTTATTGGTATCCCCCAATCCAATCCCCCATCTCAAACGAAATATTTTTGTAATATTTGAGGTCTAGAAGAATCGACAGTATACAGTTTGATATCTATAAGGATACAGAACTATTTCATCAAGATTCTTTCAGCCTTTCTGGCGTGAATTCCACAGGAACCGCACATTTCTGGAATAAAAAGAAGACTATAAACTGCCATGCATTATCATTGAGATTGTTTCAGCAGTTCTGACGTGATTGAGTAACAAACTCCCATCAGTTCATCTAAACTTTCAGATTTATAATAAATTTATTACAAATTAGACGATAAAATTTAAAATATATCTATCAAATTTAAACTAATCATTTTAACGATTAATGGTATTATACGCCTTTGACAGATAAAACCATAAGGGTCTCAAAAGTAATATCGCACTGGAACTAAACATGTTGCATCGCATAAACTAACATGAGACAGTATCTATGTACAACATAATTATCTACGTAAATATCTAACAATGTTATTAATTTTAATGAATACTATATTTGTGACATAACATCCCTAATTATAATTAAATGCGGTCGTCCACTTGTGTTTGTCACGAGTGGTACGTGTGTGTTCGTACTTAATAATAATTACGTTTACACGTGCTCGTGCTCCTTTGACTGATTAATGATTGGTTAGCCACAGTTAATGTATTAATTAATTGAAATACGGAATACGAAATGCTGATCGAATCGCAGCTGCTAACAGTTAGTTACCTTGGAGATGCGACTGAGGCGCTACAGAGTATAACCGACATGACGGACCCATGCAAGCGACGAATATATTTCGGAACGCCAATAGTTGTGGTTTTAAGATAGACATTAATTAACTTGCGAAAATGGCTTTTGTCCTCGGATTTCTTTTGATCGTCAGATAATGGGCACAATTGTTTAACATTTTTAGGGGGAAAATGGCACCTCCAACTTAATACAAAGGATCGCCATCCCCCGACTACACGTTTTGTGCGACCAATACGATACACACCGAGCAAAATGAAGATAATTGCATATTTGTATATAAAAAAGTGGGTCATGAATAGTCTGCGATTGGTCTAAAAATGAGTTGTTTTGTGAATGTTCATATACAGGAATTGCAGTTGCAGTTGCAGAAATCATCGATATTTGACCACTCGTTATCGTGTAAATCCATGCTGTAATAATTACAAGAATGTACGTCAAATGTACTTAAACGTAAAGAACCGAGTCCGAACCTCACAGTAGGTGCCCTTAGATTAGCCGCATATCCACTGTTGGAAAGAGATGGCTTAGGCCATCTCAAGTCCCATTGAAGGCGGATGGACCCGATACGTGAATAGCCGACGTATGAGCCCATCCCTTCCCTTCTAGCCCAGGTCTTTTTTCCCGGCCCTTAGTTGGCTTGCCATAAACGTTCGGTGAAGCTGTAGGGGCCAACAACAACCACGCGCGGATCTTGCGTATTGACAGGCAACCCTAGTCTCCAGTAGGAATTAAATCGATTGAATTCATTAATGACATAGATTTTGAGTTGATTACAAATTAAGCCGCTTAAGCAATAAAGGACTTATCATATTTGCAATCTGATTTATTCTTATCTTTATAGAAAAATGTTCTTTTATGAACTTAAACTTACCATTTGCAGAGGTGTTAAAGTTGTAAGCATGTGGAATTCAATATAGATTTGTGTATAGGGCGATCTTGCTCTCGTGTGTACGTATGTTACTACACGAAGCAGAGGCTGTATCGTATTTTTACTGCAACTGACCTGACACACGCTGTACTGTAATTTTGGTTGTTAAATAAACTGAAAACTTGGGGTGTATAAATTTTTCTCCATGTCTAAAAATAATAATAGGACCTTGAATAAGTTTGCGCTGTTTCTTAAAAGATGGCGTAGCGGCACACTGGGCCTGGGATTTCCCATCACTGGGCCTGGGATTTCCCATCACTGGGCCATGGTAACACAACAGCAAGCATGGATATGTAACCTCAAATTCTAGTAGATGTAGTTTACCATATTGTCCACCACGTGTTAATTTACTGATGATAAAAATGCCTACTTTTGTGCCGAATAAAGTGGTTGTGCGCAAAATTCAAAAGAGATCTGCAACTAAAGCCCATAGACTTCTTGTTGGGACACATGGTGAAAATTCTTGTCGGATACGACTTGCAGGAACTGGTTTAGGCGTTTTAAAAATAATGACTTTTACCTTGAAGATAAAGAACGTTCTGGAGACCGAGAAAGTTTAAAGACGAAGAATTGGAGGCTTTGCTTGATCAAGATCCATGTCATGGTAGTAGATCTTAGAAAAACTTTGCAAGTGGATGCGTCAACAGCTATACGCGCAGAGACACAATAAAGTGATTTTATTACATGACAATGCACCGAGCACATGTGGCAAAACTAGTCAAAACTTACCTGGAAACTCTTCAATGGGAAGATCTACCCCAATCGCCGTATTCGCCAGACACAGCCCCTCCGATTATAACTTGTTTCGGTGGATGGCGCATGGTTTAAGTGAGCAGCGCTTTCATTTGTTTCAAGAAATCAAAAATTGGTCGATTCTTGGAGTATTCAATTATTAAAAGAATGGGAGAAAGTGGTCTCTAATGATGGACAATACTTTGAGTAAAGTGAGTGTGAGCATTATATTTTAAATATTTTTTTTACTTAAACAAAAAACAGCGAGAACTTATTCAAGGTCCTAATAAAAAAAAAAAACAAATTTTGTGAAAAAAATAGGGAAGATATTTCTGGATAAGGACACCCTTATCACCCAGCGATATGAAATGTAGTTTTTAGAACAACAAAAATTATAAACTTATTATAAAAAGAAATATTTTTCAATAAAAATATCGCAAATAAATAGACTCCGATCTGACGTGACGTGACGTGTCCCTCGTTCTCTGATTGTGCAGGCTATAAAATGTTATCTTGCACATGATCAATTTATAAAGAGTTGCATAGAATTTAAACAGATGGACTAAACTTTATTTCACATTCACACTATTCTTCGTAAAGTACCTAAATAATTAACATTATTTTCATTCTTCTCATCTGAGAAAACACGATTCTCTCGTCTCTTATTTACATGCACCCGATATTCACTTACTTACTACTCTCGAGTACGGGTTACTCTAATAAGTCCAAAAATTTGTTTACGTCAACATTTATTAAGCTTTTTAATAAATGGTTTCTTATAATATCAGGTCTCCTTCTAAGAAGAAATTTTCCTTCTTTTCACTTAATTCATATAAGCAGTTTTTCTTAACTATCACCGTAATATAATGTACGAATCAAAAGTGAAGTACAACATTTATTGAAACTAGGCTTGCCACTGTAATGTCGATAGTGGTAATGTCGATGCGATGCAATATGTTTAATTCCAGTGCAATATTACTTTTGAGACCCTTATTTTTATCTAACAAGGACGTATAAACAAGTTTTATAATCCTCCGTGCAGCAATTTATTGTGTTTAGGTCTGGAGAGGCGTGGTTGCTTGGTTATACTGTAAGTTGCTGAAAATGAGTAAGAATTAATCGCTACTGTATCTACTTTCAGGAATCGGACAGCGTACCTTCAGAAATGGCCTCATCGGATGAATCAGAAGTTTCCGCAGGTCCACGTGCAGAAGATGCTGTCAGCGTAAATTCTGACTCAGGGGCTGAAGGTGGTGATGATACATCACAAGAGAGTCATACTAAATTGAAAAATATTGAGTTACGGAAGGTAGTAAAAGAAAAAAGGCCTAGTAATCAAAATGGAAACTCTTGTGGATCTTCAAAACCGGTAGTTCAACAGATGGTCACTGATAAGAAAGATCACACAGGCGTGCAAAGTAAACCAGTAAAATTATCTGAAAACAAAATCCCCCTACGTCGGAGCAGTAGGACTATAAAAAGAAAAAGATATGATGATCATATGACCAATGGTGATGATGATTCTGACATTGAAGAAATCGGTTTGAGTGAGCCATATAGACGACGATCCAGACCAATAGTTATCAACGACACAAAAACTCTGGTGCAAATGGCGGCCAGGCAGATGAAGTCAAATCCAGGTGGTCTCCATAGGAAGGAGCCCACCGTCGTGATAATCGACACAAATTCGTCTTTATCTGGTAAGGCGTCTGCGACGCAGCAACACCACCATCATAGACATTCTGTTACGACGTCCAGCTCCTCGATGTCAGCGCAAAATTTATACCAGAGTATTGTAGCTCGTGGTACAACTGTTACTCCAGTTCCCGCAAAGGTTAACGCCTCCACTCAAAGTCCCAGTCCTATCCCTGGTTCCAGCCCTCAACCATTGATACTGCCTTCTTTGACCGATGATATGTTTGTAGTCGAGGCCCCTTCTTTTATTGTACCTTATGTGTACGAAAAACCATCTATCAAACCATTCAGAGAATTTGTTGATGTATTGGGAAATGAACTCGCAGAACAAAGAGCCAGAGAGGAAAAAGAGAAAAATGAACAACTTGAAAAATGTGAATCAGTAGATATTCTCCGAATCTCCGGATCCTCCGAAGAAGAATCCGGAGAGAAAGAAAAAGAGACAGATTCAAGTGAAAAAGAACTAAGCACTGAAAAAGGTGAAAAAGACTGCTCACACGTAGAAGACAGTGAAGCGGATAATGAAAAGAAAAAGAAGAAAGAAGAAAAGCGAGGTAATCAGCATAATGAAATTATTAAGCTTTAAGGGAAATAGGTCTTTAAAACTATAAAAAATAAGTACGGGGCTATGCATGTATATGGTTCCACCTTGAGTGGTATATTAAAAGGTTTATAGTTATAATAAGATTTGCTGCAGTAGAATAAATGGTATTTTATTTGCCATTTGACAACAATCTTACTTTAAATTAGTCTAGTTTTTAGCAAATGATGAGGCAGATGTATGTATTTATTCACAAGAGTAATTTCATTCTTATATCTCTTTGTGATCATAATGATAACTAATTACTAGTAATTACTTCAATCCTATTTAAGTGTTGTTACAGAATCTATATATGAAAATAACCACCTAATAGCAAGGTGGGCTGCATGTCCACGTTTTGCTCGACTTAGGCAAACCGAATGAAGGTTATTGATTGTAAAACCCCATGGTTGTATTTATGTATGTATGTATGTATGTATGTATGTATGTATGTATGTATGTATGTATGTATGTTCCACCCGAGCGTCGCTTCTGGCGAACTGATTTAAGCAAATGCGGTGTTTATTAATATGTTTTTACCCAACTACGGCAAACCGAAGCAAAGTGAGTGAAGTGTTTGTGACCCTTTAATTATGTATGTAGGTCAGTGTGTTTGGTTTTTCCACTCTATCTCCATATGTGTCTATTAATTTATTTTTGTTGTTTGATGGTTATATTGTTATGTTGTTTTGAACTCAAGTAGGATTCTTAAAATTAATAAAAAATATCCAGAGTGGGGACCAATGTTTAATGTGGCATACGCACTGAATCAGAATCAAAATCAATAAATTATCTGACAGTATTTTACTAATAAATACGCTCATTCAAACGGAAGAGAGTTTCTTAGGGTTCTGTCCCGAAAGACTGGCAACGGAACTGTATTACTGTATTTTTTCAACAGAAAAACGGAGAAACTTTATTTAGTGACTTATTATAGTGGATATAACAAGAAATAAAAAAGATACTTACATACAAGACCATTTACTTATTAATTTACCATTTCAATTCATAATGCCGACTGTTGGCAGAAAGTCCTATCCGTAGTTTCAAATTTTAATTGACTTCTAAAGGGAAGAGGTTAGGTTACTGTATTGTATATATTTTTATAAAATAACACTTTTCACGTAAGTCTATTACTAAGACTGCTCTCCGTCATGCACTTCAGTATGTCTGTTGGCTGTATCTCTTGAACTTTATGGGTACTTGAAATTTTCTCAAAATATGTAGTAATATGTCCGCTACAACAAAAGAAAGATTAATATAAAAAACGTAAAAATTATAGGCGGTCCCCGTAAAAAAAAAACAACTATTTTCATGGCTTGTTATTATTTTTAGAAACTTTTATTTCTTTCTCATTTGTTGTACGATATATTTAATCACATCAATTATCAACGATTTTGTTATTAATTAAATTTTTATTGTCTATTTCTTTAACCGTTTGACGAAAAGTTTCACCGATAACTTGATTCGTTACTCACCAAATTAATTAATGAATTGTTATAAAATCCGACTACGGATAAAAATACACTATAGGCATTATAAAGAAAGATATAAGCAGGTCATTGGCAAATATTTAGACAATGCTCAGGAACCCACTTATAAAATGATTAAAACATACTAATATTTATTATCTAGACTTGTTTTAGATTTAAACTTATTTACATTGGAGGCTTTATGTGTAATTATTATTAAATTATTAACTACTAAAGCGGTTATGAATTGATAATAGTGAAATATAAATACTGAAACACTATTAGTGTAATTGAATGAACATAGTAAGAAAATGAATGAACACTGCAAGTTAGTATATAGTAGATAGTATTGCAAATTCATATATTGGCAAATATCCACTATAATGAGCTTTATTAAAACATGACCGTTGGTATCTTGGAATTGATAAGTAAAGGTGACGTCAGCTAACCTAATCAAATACTTATTACTTTTCAGAACATCGGAAACGACCGCATGATGATGATGATGATGTATCATGGGATGGAGAGTCCTCCTCTGAATCTGAGGACGACATAGGAAGTGATGAGGAGGATAAGACGGTTGTGATTAAAGATAAATTGGACTCTGTGCCCGATTTAAATAATGTAACTGATCTTACAGTCGAAAAAGTGGTCTCTGGAAAATCGGACAACTATTTCGACTGTTCACTAGGTAAGTTCTTCATGAACATAGGCCTGAGCCTCGTTCAAGAGTTTGTTCAAAATGATCTGTTGAAACAACAAAACAGAAAACTGTATAAAGAAAAGAAATTGGGACACGACACTAAGTTAACGCAAAGCTCTATCATGTCCTTGGGAAAAAACTTAAGGTTCAGCAAGGAGAATAATGCTCCATACGCATTTCCTCTGAAGAAGTGCACCCGATGTAGTTTTAAGACTGAGTCTGCGCTGGTTTTGGCTCATCACATGGAGTCACCACATATGAAAAATAATCTTTACAAATGTAGCTACTGCGAATTTGAAATACGCAGTCCTCATGATATTTTATTCCACATGGAAGAACAACATAAAATTCGGGGCAAGTTGGAGAGGACGCCGTCGTACCATCAGTGCGCTAACTGTCCGTTCGAGGACAATGGTAAAGGCAAGTTGGCTCGCCATCTGGTAGCATGCGCTAAGAAATTCAAACCCGATTTCAATCAGTCTCCTCCAGTGGAGTGGGAGCCTCCTGCGAAAATACCAAAGGTACATACAGAGTATTTGTTTGTCAATATTGAAGTTGTTTTTTCATCTTTACGCAAAATCGTGTATGATGGAAATTACTTTTTTAGCATCTGATGCGGTCGCGCAACCCGATGATGGGCTCGTCATCATCATCGTACCAGAATTCGTTCCAACGCGGTACATTGGGCAGCAATGCGGCGGGAAAGCCTACGATATCCAGCATAATCTCCGGGATGACATCAGGCTACCGACCGAGGGGCAGATCGCCGATGACCATTGTACCACGATCCAGTATAGTGCAGGGCACTCCGATCGTGAGGGGTGGTATTATGATCAGACACTCTTCTGCAAGTTTGCTTCACAATTATGGCATTGGGGTAAGTTCCCTTTGATAGTTTTACAGTTACAACCGATTAATTTTTATTTTGACTTATGGCCAATAGTGGGATGGTAGTATGATATTAATGGTTTTTTATCGAATGAAGGTAGCATACGAGCATATAGTCCACCTGATGGTAATTTATTACTGCCGCTGGATATTAGTAATCATTCCTAAGTACGATTTAATTGTACCTGTAATTACCGAGTTTGGCCTCGCTATCCCTGAGGACTAAATGTTCGCCTCATTCGTAAATGGAGCCGGCAACCACGCCTCTCCAAACCGAAACGCAAAAATTGCTTCACGGAGGATTTTGAGGGTTGTGATGATAATGACTATGACTTCCATCCCGTTAAGTGGGTAGTGGTGTCTGTTTCAAAACTTTTCGAGTTCAGTAATACAAATTTGATATTAACAATTAGATACCAACAGATAAATGAAGATGAAGTGTTAATTTTACGTCAAACGTCACTTAAAGTTACTTAAGAGGAAATTCTTGCATCTATCATTTATTATTAACAAGCTGTGCCCGCGGCTCCGCCCGCTACTCCTGCTTTTAGGGGTTGAATTTTTATGGCCTAAAACATGGCCAGGTGTCTTCTCGACAGATTAGTCAAGTTTGCATCAAAATCCGTTTAGCCGTTTTTACGTGATGCGCGGTCAAATAAACAGACAAACAGATAAACGACAAAAATTCTAAAAACTGTTGAAACGTGTTCTGTTATCTATTCTAAGTATCCCCAGGCAACTATTTTTCGAATATGTTCCATGTACAGACTTTTGACCCTCTTTAGCTTTATTATATGTATAGATAGAAGATAGATACCTTGACCTATTTGTAATGAAAATAGAATGCAAATCTCTCAGTCTGAGAGTAACGTTAAATTTCCAACAATATAAATCTCGATTTAGCAATCGAGATTTAAATTCTCAAGCTTGAACCATGTCCCGAGGTGCTTTCGGAATTTATCCCGAACATACAGCGTGTCACGAGATTCCTATATATAAACATTAACAGTCTTATTCATTCTCATAATTTTGCAGAGCAACGGCAAGACCATCCCAATCCCGAAATCGATTCACCAGCCCTCCATCTCGATCACACCACTCCCCCGACAACCGCAACCGACGCCCGCCCAACAACAACAACATCAGCAGCACCAACAGCAGCAACAACAACAGCAAAATCAACAGCAGCAACAACCACAGCAACAAGCACAACAACAACAAACGCCCGACAACGTCAGTTGCGTAATCTGCGAGATATGTGACGGGTACATCAAGGATCTCGACCAACTGAGGAATCATATGCAGTGGATACACAAAGTGAAGATCCACCCCAAGATGATTTACAACAGGCCTCCGCTCAACTGTCAGAAGTGCCAGTTCAGGTCCGTAAGGTGAAGATACTACTGCTATTATCTTCTAATATATAAAATTCTCGTGTCACAATGTTTGTCTTCGTACTCCTCCGAAACGGCTTTACCGATTTT
>DWNR01003056.1:0-12203 GCA_018250455.1 Polygonus leo
GGCCGTGTTTTAGGCCATAAAAATTCAGCCCCTAAAAGGAGGGGTAGCGGGCGGAGCCGCGGGCACAGCTAGTATAAGAATATACCTATATAAAAAGACAAGGCCTTAAACGGTTGCCTCATCAGCACACGTGACTCCAGACTCCACATCCCCTACAAAACGTACGGCGGCGAGACAAATTCTCGGAATTAAGTTTACTCGAGGGAAAAATATAAACAATTACGTTGCGAAAAATCTTTAGCTTTTTGCTTATGTAATAAACGTAGCAAGCAGATGCTTCCGCTGATGTGCAGTAATTGCATTTTAAATTGGAATTTAGGAACACGAAGTTCGATAACTTGATACGTGAACATTCTCGAAGGTATATGAAGTTTTCCCAGAAAGTAGTACACTTTCTGCCCTCATAGCAATAGCAAAAGAATTTTGCACTTTTAATATAACTATAGTTGGTAAAATTTTCAGCAACTCTTCGGTATAACCATTTAGCTACTTGTATGGGATTTAATTATTTGAATCGAACTGTAACAATTAATGCATCCTTCGTTATAAATGTCAACCGATTTCGATAATTCTTTTTGATATGGCTTCATATTTTAATAATTATTTAATTTTAAACTTTGTAATTGGTAGTTGAGAAGATATATAAAGTGTAGGAGAAGTCTCCTGCAGGACTTTTCACTGACATCAAAATTTAAAAAATGCTATTTTTATATAAAGAAAATATTAGTTTTCGAGATATTTTTCGGACCGGTCTGAAACAAAACATATTTTCCATTTGATTCTCTATAATACTTTTGTTGATTATTCGGCTTATCGGCATGGGAGTCTGCAGAATATTCGGAATTTGGAATTTAATAATTAATTATAATAAGTCAAATAATTTTCTTAGTAAATTATATTACTTACAGATTAATATCACGTACTAATTATTTATGTAGTAATAAGTAGTTATAGGTAGTATTTAAGTAAACACTACATACCTTGTTCGTCAGAATACATCGCTTTATTCTACAAAGGGCTTGTCGTCGACCAAGCATGTTCGTAACCTAATATTGATTGATACAAGGTTTATTCTAGTCGAGCGTGTTGTCTCTTGGCTTTCAATAGATCCCCTGTCGAACAAGGAACATTGAGATATTGAGTATAAATATCCAACTAACTAACGCATTAACGTGTGAAATACCCTACTCGGGTACCCTCCGCCCAAGGGGACAGACGAACAGTTCCGTGGGGCAAACCTACTAAAAAACAAAACCCACCCAGTATTCCACCTCACCACCAAGTGGTGTAGACGCGGGAACGCCAACGGCGCACTCCTTGGGGTTCGGATAACGCGAACCCGCCCCGTCGACGCGGCGTTGACCACTTTCCATCAATTATCCCATTTGCCTTATCGCTAGGCTATCACTATTTGAATATAAAAGACTAGGTTACAATTATTTTTAATATTTTAGGGTGTAGTAACATATTCGTCAACGTACGTGTTGGTCGCTCTCAGCGTGGATCGGTGCGACGCCATCACACATCCCATGAACTTTACTGGAAGCTGTAAGTAAATAATGTACATACTTCTATTATGTTTTTAAAGTATCTAAGTATGGTATACTAAAAACATTTAAGTATATAGTAAAACGAAAGATTACCTACCTACCTACAATAAACGAATTAATGTTACAGTTGTAAAAAATATTCAAGTATTTTTGTACATAACACACTGAATCCATATAGAAATCTACTACTAACTACTATTTACTAAGGATATTGTGTATCGGTTGAAGAGACGTGGTTGCCGGCTAAACTTAAACATAAGGCCTCAGAAAGATCTTTATTCTTAGGGGTAGCGACGGGGTCAGTAATCACCTTTTATCTACCAGTGAACTGCCTGCTCGTTTGCTACTTGTAAAGGTACCATAAAAATTATGTTTTCCTCCAGGGCGCCGCGCACGAGCTCTCATAGTGGGTGCGTGGTTTGTCAGCTTCATGTTCTGTGTGCCAATGCTGTTTCTCTTCGACGAAGCTGACATTGAAGGTAACGCATATATTATGTTTGTATGAGAATAGTCGCTGTAATAACCGTCTGCTTCTATCACATAGAGTACACATCGCCAGGCAAGCTTCTATGATTGGAGTTTGACCCCAGTGTGATATAATATATTTTTGTCGTTACACATATTTGCGTGACTGACTGAATAACATTTACTAATCGGAAGAAAAACATCGTAAGAAATCATACATGCCTCAAAGATTTTCTAAACAAAGACCGAATAGTATGGTGTCCGCCAATTCGTGATAAAATATGGTATAAATCCTTGTCAGTCTGAAAGGATCCGAGCCCAGTAGTTATCAAGCTATAAACTACTTGCACTTGTTTGACACTAATTTTAATTTATCATATATGAAAATAGAAAAATACTAATATTACTACTAGTGTAGTAAGACAATAATAGGTTATGATGATGATGATGATATAAGGTAGTTATGCTAGTATTATTAGTAGATAAGATAAATCCCTCAATGCGTGACAAAACTTAACTAGAAATATCTATTATCCTTTCCATCTAATCCCAGGTACCCTTCAATGCTGGTCGAGCATCAACGAAACACAATGGCGGATATGGATGACGAGCGTCTTCGTATCACTCTTCGTGGCGCCCGCACTCACGATATCGGCTTGCTACGGCGTGATCGTGATCACCATACGGCAGAAAAGCAGACGCGTGCTCGGCAAACGGCAAGCTGCGGCTAGGCAATGTAAGTTGAGTGTTATTTAACAATAATAATATTGGGCGAAATGGATGAATGTCAAGGTGTCCATCTTTACTGCAGCCGCGTGAGAGTGATCACAATACGGTAGAAGAGTAGACGAGTGCTCGGCAGACGGCAAGCTGCGGCCAGGCAATGTGAGTGAAGTGTAATTTACCAAGTGGTAGAGCTCATGAGTTCGACCGGGGAAGTACCACCGCCACCCTCATAATCCCCCGTGAAGCAACTTATTGGGTTTTGTTTTGAAGAGGTGTGATTGCCCGATATGCTTACATACGAAGCTAACGTCTTAATTCTCCGGGTAAGTACCTATCCGTGGTCAAATTCAGGTAGTTGCTTTTCAATCGTATTAATTACTGGTGTCAATGGGCAACGGTGTCCTTTTACTATCAGGTGAACTACATGCTCCCTTATACAATATTTGTCATATTTAAAAGTTAAAAAAAAACTTACAGTCCACAAAAATCTTATTGGAGGAGCCTTCTCGTGCCGCCCGCATTCACGATATCTGCATTCCAAGTTCGATTTATATAGTAAAAAAAATACAAGCATACTGTCCACCTAATGGAAAATGATCACAGCTGTACTTTCATGTAAAAAATCATACTTATATAGTGTAGCCTGTATTTAGTAATCATTCCCCAGTATGCTTGAATCATATCTAAAGTTAACCAAATATGTGTCGCTACTTCTGAAGACTAAGATAGACTAGTTGCCAAAAAACAACGCTCTAATCAAGTTACAAGAGTAACTTAATATTAAGTTGTATGTATTTAAAATTAATACATTTTACTCGTAAAATTCAAATATAAGTAAACACAGAAAACGAGTTTCAAATAAAAAGTTAATCAATTGCTTCCTAATAATTGTATCCGAAAAGATTCTCTTAATCCTTACGAAGGGACATTAAGAGAATTAACAATGATTTTAATCTCCTCCAAAACGACTTCTAATAACAAGGTTACAAGGACTAGTTTTGTTTGAACGAATAAGGGTTATTTTCAAAGTAAATTGATGAACGGAAAAAGTAAAAAAGGAAAAAATCGTTACAAATTAAATACTGCGTGACTGGCTGCGTTGACTTAAGCCATCCATGTGGGAAGATGCGAATAAAACATTAAAAGCGCTGGGAATAAAACGTTTAAATACAATTTGTACCATTGGAAATTGACCGACTGGAATATTTAGAATATTTAATTTAATAAATAAAAAAAACTATAGCAAATATTAAATTAAAAACGTGAAGTATAATGTATGTAATATATATGGAGGTTTGGATTAGCTGATCATACTCATGACAGGTGGTAGAACTCGTTTGGTTCGACCGGGGACTTACCACGGCCACCCTCATAATCCTCCGTGATGCAATAATTGTGTTTCGGATTGGAGAAGAACGGTTGCCAACTGTACTTAGACACCAGGCGAACATCTTAGTCCTCGGGGTAGCAAAGCATCTGCGATCAAAATTAGGATTTAATTTTGCTCGGAGATGATTACTAATGTCTATGGGCGGTAGTGACCACTAACCATCAGATGGACTGCATGCTCGTCTGCTACATTTACACAATAAAAACAGAAAAAAACATACATGTTGCCATCCATTAACATTTTTGTCTTATCTCAAAAATTTTATGGTCAATTTCAATTCCACCTGGCAAAAAAAGAATAGTTGTTTATTAAACATTGGAAAATAGCAAAGTTAGCAAAGTGAGTAGAGACTACATTAAATTATAAGGGGTCAAAGAATAAAATAAATAATCCGTTTTGCATTCGTTATTATTGTTTGTTCGGAGCGAGTATTATTCTGAATGAAGAATTCATTAGCTCTGACTAAACAAACGCAGATATCAGCTTCAAAATGTTTTGAATTCATTCACCGCTGCCGGTGGATTATTTTTAGCTCCGTAATCAGGATTTAGATTTAGAGGTTTATGAATAAAGACAATATTCTGTAATCCAATCAAAGTGATTTCCCTAAAAATATTTGTTACGAATACTAAGAAGAAACTCTATGACAAGTTCTAAGTCACAACTCCTCGGCTTTGAATTTCTGATTAAAAAGGTAAATTTGTATTGTGCTAGTTTAACAATTCAAGATATAGATAAAGAAAATGTGATAACTACAGAAGCGCTAGCCTTTTACGATTAAGAAATATCCACCCCTAAAAAGTCATTATTATAACCTACATCAATTTCTTAAAACAATATGTTTTACGCTTTTCAAATCATTTGCTTTACTCGATTTTGTGGTCGGTTCTATATTTTTCAAAAATAATGCGGTGCTAGATATCAAGGCATTTTTCCCATAAAAAAATAACATACTAGCCAATATTTTTTTATATTCAGAAATAATTATAGTTTTATTGTTTGAGTTATTCCTCTTCCAGACAGTGACGACCTAGACAGCAGAAGAGCGAGCAGCCGGGGGATTATTCCAAAGGCGAAAATAAAAACGGTTAAGATGACTTTTGTAATCGTTTTTGGTAAGTGAAAATTTCATAATAAGTACTGTAAATAAATAAAAGGCATTTAAGCTTATTTATATCGATTTTCTCCAAATCGATTTGTGGCTAAGCTGCCACGTGTAAACTTGATATATTTAGCCTACATGTGCAAACCTGATATTTAGTACTGTGAACAGTGGTATTGTTTACTTGATTGACAGATATACTAACTCTTTATTGTTTGTACACCATAGAACAAGAAGAGAAAACAATACGATCTTTGATTTAGTACTAATTGGTACATCTTTAAGGTTCGTTCGGGGTCATAGGTCCGTCTGATAGACGTCAACGGTAACAATATCAGAAGTTTATTATACATTATAATAGCCGCTTACTCGTTACTGGGATGGTTATTTGCTACTCCAGTTACAATGAACATATATAAATTTAATAATAATCATCATAATCCTACATCATTCCACCCAATCACAACTGTAAGTAATACTACCTTGCCTCTATGTGTATTCTTCCTTATCTTGACTTTTCAAATCCTCTTCGAAAAATCGTGGGTCGCTCTGTGAAATATATTTCGTATATTGAGCAACTGACGTTTTTTTTCTCAATAATACTAGTATTTTTGTTCATTATTATTTTCTGTTTATATTAAGAATTATTTTTCACTTTTTAGTTGGATGTGCTTTAAAAACCTGTTTTTTTTTTTGTTTTTTAAACTATATTTATTTGTGTGTTCACACTGTTTCAATGTAAACAATATTCACGTATTCTGTTTGCAATATAAAATGAAATTTATGCAAACGGAATGCGGCATCAATTCTCATAAATGTCGGTGTAATTAACTTAAGCTTTAGTTTTCAACACCGTTGCTCGTAAACCTGTCAAAATCCTTGTTTACAATTTGCGAATAATGTAAAGAGCTACATGCATTATCCGTTTTATGCCAGGTGTTACTGTATACGGTTTGTACCATTGCTACATCCATTTTCGACGCGCAGCAGTTGTTTAACCAAATTTATATAGATCTGGTCGCCTCTTACCACGTGACCACTTACAAAAGGTGACTGGTCTATCATATCGCTAGGTCTTTACCTAAATGAATATCTGATTAAAAAAAACAATATGGGGTCGACCTCAAGTAGGATTGTAATGTCACTTCTGTACTCAATTAATTTAAAACATTACATATGTTTTAAATTAATTGATAATAAACGCGTATAAAGAGCGTTACAATATGTGTCACAAAAATATAATCACTAGTATTAACTAGTGTTAAAGTTTACCTATTAAGGTAATCTTTCAAACTGATATGCTGCACTCAGTTTGAAAGTTTTTATTTGTTCATTCCCTTTATCATTTCATTTATACTATAATTACATCTTAAATATAATCAACTTCGACTATGCATACGCTCTATAAAATACTTATGTCAATACGATTCTTCTGGCGCCAGAACACGAAAAAGCAATTTAACGCATACTTGTATGGTCGCCGCGTCAGTTAGCAGATTGTATTGGAATGGATGTCGCCTTGTCCTGGAAGCTTAATCTGCATTTTAAAAGTAATCTAATCTGACAGTGGTAAGATAAGTTAAATTATAAACAAACAGTATTTCGGCCATATATTTTAGTTTTTTTCTGAATGATCGATACTTTAATTAAAAAATGATATCTTCAAATTTTATGCATTGGTCTGGAGGCCTGTTTGCGACGTTCATGTGATAAAAATGTATAAAGATCGTTATAAAATAAGATTTAATCTACATTTATATATTTACGCGTTGTTTCAATAGAAACTTCATCTACAACACTTTCTATTATAATTTCCTCATTAACTTTATAATGACATAATGAATCACTTTTAGTACATCTAAGAATAATCAAAACCGACAATGCATACGCTCTATATGGAATTTATGTTATTGCGTTTCTTCTGGCGCCAGAACACGAAAAAGCAATTTAACGCATACTTGTATGGTCACCGCGTCAGTTAGCAGATTGTGTCGGAATGGATGTCGCCTTATCCTGTTACTTGACAAATTAATTATTACGTTTGCAAGTTTAATCTGCATTTTAAAAAGTAAAGTAAGCTGACAGGACTAAGATAAGTCGAGTTACATTATAAACAAAAATATTTTAGTTTGTATTTTTTATGATTTTTTATTATCGTATAATGGTAGTAAACGAATATGCAATTCGCCTGATGGTACGTGGTTACTGTCACTGGACATTTGTAAGTAACCAAGTATGATTAAATGATACCTAAGGTTAACTACTTGATCCGTTCCTCGCCCTATGAATTAATATATCAGCCTCGTGCATAGGTACAACCGGCAATCACGCCTTTTCAAAACTGATACACAAGATTTTTATCGCAGAGGATTATGATGGTATCGATGGTACTTCTGCGGTTGATAAAAATGAGTTCTACCACTTGACAAAATGCTATTTCATTGAGAAATATTACTACATATGCCAGGTGGTATAACTCGTGTAGTTCGACCGGGGAGGTACCACCGCCAACCTTATAATCCTGCGTGAAGCAATTCTTGCGTTTCGGTTTAGAGAGGCGTTGTTGCCGGCTATATTTAGGAACGAGGCGATCATCTTACTCCTCAGGGGTAGCAACGCATCTGTGATCAAACTTAGATATGACTCAATCGAACCACCAAGTGGACTGAATGCTCGTTTGCTACCGTTACAAAAAAAAACCTCATTATTGTACCCCTTCTCTATTTAACTAAATACTTAGTACTAGCTCTGTAAATAAGATAACAAAAAAATCCTGCAAACCACCAGATTTATATTAATTTGCGTGCATACAGATACCTATATCAATTTAACAAGATTGACTCCGGTCGATCGAATACCATATTGATTTATGCGTAGCCATCTGCAAATCCAACTGTAAATCTGAACATATGAGCAAGGTTTAATATATTTGACGATGAGCCTGACCTAATTCTGCTAGTTTATCACCGGATTAAATTACGCGAAGAATAATTCTGTTATTGGCTTTATTTATTGAGCTACGAATCTATCCAATGGATGTTCATCTCAATCCACTATTGCAGACACCAGTTAACAACGATATAAGCATAGTCTGCCGCGCTGGCTAAGTGCAAATCGGTTAACTTCACACATCCTTGTGTTTTAACAATTTTTAGGTGTGTAAGTTTCCTCACGTATGCCTATGGACGGCAGTGACCACTTACCAAAAAAAACACTTTATTTTTTGGTAACTAAACAACAAGAAGAATCTTACATGCCACAAGACAAATAGAGGCCAGCTTTATTGATTATAGACGTGTCTTATTTTCTTCAATTTGATCATTAAATGTCAGTCTGGGACTCCCTCGGTGTCCGTCATCCGTCCACATTCGCATTGAGTCTCCAAGATCGGTGTGTTTGTATGAGGAGAGTTATACAAGTGGAAGAAGCTAGGCAAGTATGCCAGAACCGTGCCGTTTGACACTCAATACTCTGGGCCTCTATCTGTCTATATATCTGTGTGTTTCTTGTTTTGAAAATTACCTCTAAACTCCAATCCAACAGTGAAATAATATCCATTTAACACTGCCGTTGATTACAAAAACTAAACTACAACACTATATAAACGTATCGTTGTGACTAATACGATCGCATCATAATCCTTACTCAGCATAATCCTTACTTTTTTATGATCTGTGACCTTTATTAGCCTATATCCACACTTCTCCCAATAAAAACAAATTCTGGAATATTCCACTTATCTACTCCACAACTACTGGATAAGAGACGCGCACGTATTCGTATTGCGAATTGCGATATTGGAGTTAAATACGCACCATGCATATAAACAAGCTCTGAGAGGAAGACGATAGGGAAACCGTACTCTATAGATAGCCGTACTGTACTCTATAGAGTATTGTCCCCTATCGTCTTGTAGATTTTCATTGGGAAATGTGTCGTCAAGAAGATGCTTGTGAATTTATTCGGATGTTTTTTATCCTGTTCTTGAATTTGCGCCATGTATGTAAACTTCTGGATATGTTGTATTTTTATATGTATACTTGCCGACCCAGTAAACGTTGTTCTGCTATAAAAATGGGGGTTGGTGATAGAAGGGTGAAAGTTTAACACTGTATGATTTTTAAGCGAAATCATAAAATAATACTTAAACAAAAAAATTGTTCAAAAATTAAAAAAGTTTTAGGGTGGACCAACCTTATCACCTACTGGATCGAATTGTGAATCTAAACCATTCTCGAATCCTTTTAATGTCACACAAAAAAATCATAAAAATTGGTCCAGGCGTTTAGGAGGAGTCCACGAACATAAGAAATACATACCTATGTAATATTTGTACTATTTGTAATATTTGACCTCATAATCCAACTCCCAGCCTCATAATCCTCCGTGAAGCAATTTTTGTGTTTCGGTTTGGAGAGGCGTAGTTGCTGGCTATACATATGCACTACATCTTAGTCCTTAGGGGTAGCAACGCATCTGTGATCAAACTAAGGTAACTATGATCTAATTGTACTTGGGGATGATTGCTAATGTCCATGGGTAGGGCAGCAGGTAATGACCACTTACTATCAGGTGGACTGCATGCTCGTTTGCTACATTTATAAGAAAAAAAAATCATCTTGCGTCATTTTCAATCGGACCGTATCCGTAGTCCAACGGATCAATCGTCACTTAGCGTCAACCAGGTCCGATATGAACATACCAGTTCAAATCCAATCCGCCATCCCTCAAATCATACCAGTTATTACTGAAAATAAGCGTAAATAATTTTAAACAACCCAAAAATGACTAGAAACGATAAAACGTTTTACGACCACGTCCATTATGTCTAAGTGGTCAAAGTTGTTATTCTTATAGCTCTGGAACATAACGCCCAATAAATTCATTGCCCCATAAATGTCGTGTGCCTCAGCATGCTTTTATTGTTGTACAACTGACAACCATTAAGCAACAGTTTCGATAATCATGTTAGTATTGTACATCAAAAGCAACTGGTATTTTTTAACATAACCTAAGAAAACTAAATCGGTTTCATAACCAAAAACAACCTTCAAATTCGTTTATCCCTTATGATGTTCTTAAAAATAATTTTATTTCTAAAAAAGTAGATCCTTTACGTAAATCAACTTGTATGATATTAAAATATCAAGCACATATTGGATACACGAAAATATTTGAGAATCTCCTAATTTAGTTTTTGAGAGCAGATTTTTTTACACATAAAACCAGATTATATTATAGATAATATACGAGTAATATATATACAAAAAAAAAATTACATGCTTATAGTTCGTACCTCAATACGTCCAAAAAAAATCCACGTCGTATGCATTGATTTCCCAGTTTCATTCAGCTATTTATTACAGTGAACTATTGCCTTACACTTACACAAAAAATAATTAAATACTTATACTTCGTACCTCAATACATCCGAAAAAATCCACGTCGTATGCATTGATCTCCCAGTTTCATTCAGCTATTTAATACAGTGAACTATTGCCATACAAATATTATACTAGCACGAAATTCTCCTCTCAGTATATGTAGAAACTTGTATGAGTTTATAATTACCCACCATTCAAATAACAGCGAGTAGAGCAGAGCTGGAATCTTATAAATTCACAATTTCACTCGTGACTCGACTCTACAACACTTTCATATATTACTCTAGGGGTGTCACCGAGTGGAAATGAAATACATAACAAAATAATTGATATGAATATGAAAATGTTATTTATTGTGTTAGAAAAAACAAAGAGAACGCGGTAGGATGTCTGCAAATTTGAAAAACATAATTTACGTAAATCCACTTTAATGATACCAAATAAAAAAGATCTTCAAAAATATTGAAGATCATTCATACGAGAAAAATTGAAAAACTCTTCATTTAATTTTTCGGGTGTAGTTTTGAAAAAAATATATGAGTATATTATTTATGATAAAATATAACTTACCGTTAACTAAGTATTTATTATAGTAACTATTTGGAAAAATTGTGACCTAAGCACTAAATTCTACGCTCAGTGAATTTAAAAAAATATATGAGTTTATAATTAAGTACAATTCAAATAACAAGTAGCGTCACGTGCTCATAGCGAGTAGAGCAGAGCTGGAATCTTATAAATTCACAATTTCACTCGTGACTCGACTCTACAACACTTTCGTATATTACTCTAGGGATGTGAATGTGAAATACAGAATAAGATAATTGACATAAATTTAACTAGGATTAAAAACGAAGAATTATTCATTGTGTTATAAAAAATAAAAACAAAAAACATGTCGGGGTGTCTAACAAATTCGATAAACTATTTATGTGCGTCAACTCGCATATACCTAATGAAAAATATCAACAAAAATATTAGACAACATATATACTAGAAACGACTTGGGTATCTCTTCATTTATATTTTTGGGTGTAGTTTTGAAAAAAGACGTAAGTATGTTATTGACGTAAAAATATAACTTTCCTTAACTAAGTTCATCTTGTTCAAATTTCCATTTTCTACATACTAATAACACATTCGAACACTTTTCATACATTCGGCACTTATTTCCTCCATTTACTTAGTTATTAGTTAAATTATGTCGTAACCTCTAAACTCTACACTCAGTGAGTGTAAAAAGTTGTATAAGTTATTAATTAAGCGAAATTCAAATAACAAGTAGCGTCACGTGCTCTTAGCGAGTAGAGTCGAACTGGAATCTTATAAATTCACAATTTCACTCGTGACTCGACTCTACAACACTGTCTATATTACTCTAGGGATGTGAATGTGAAATACAGAACAAGATAATTGACATAAATTTAACGAGGATTAATAAAGAATAATTATTTATTGTGTTAGAAAAAAAAATAACGCGACAGGCTGTCAGTTCAAAGTCAAGAGAAATTATATAACGTAATTTTAAAAGCTGACTGTTAGAACTGTTAAAATTATTTGTCGTTAAAAACTTTTTAAAAATTTTA
>DWNR01003057.1:0-12199 GCA_018250455.1 Polygonus leo
TATGGCTAATATTTTTAACCTTATAGAAATGGCATGCAGTTTTGCAGATAGCAAAGTGGACCTTTACCATGCATGACAAAAAAAAAGCCGCCCTAGGCAAATTTGCCGCCCTAGGCTCCAGCCTACTCAGCCTGCTGGTAAATCCGCCACTGCCTGTAAAAGGGTTTTAAAATAAAACAAATTTTGATATTCAATAATGTCCACTATCTATTATTTACATTAAATAACAATAAAATCATTCCAATCATATATATATATAAATGACCGTAACAAAGAAATGCTTAACAATTCCTAGTTAACTTAAACAATCACCCGAAGGAAATTATATTACATTGCACAATAGTAATCTTTATAAGCAAAGACGTGACAAATCAAATTTGCTCACAGATTATAAAATAGACAGCCAGATACTAAAGATTTAATAAAATAAGGAACATCACTAAACTTTAAGAAATAAAAACAAAGTGGATAACAGAAGTGTGAGGGAACATACTAAATTAATTAACTGTATTAGTTACAAATAATCTGGTTGCCTATTTGTTAAGAAATTCAAACCATTAAATAAAATCATTTGTTTCAAAGAAAAGGTAAATAATTATTTGCGTTTTCTCTTGGCCATTACGCACTAGATAGTTAGCTTTTCCTGGATTACTTTTTTGGATGAGTTTAAAACAAATACATATTTATATATACACACCTATACCACCTCATTGTTTTAACGTGCTATCTCGAAAAAGAAATTGCGGAAGTGTATTTTTTAGTTAAAAAAATAATTGTCGCAAATTACTCGCTTTTATCAAAGATTCATATACTTAAATAAAACAATGTTTTTTTTTTAAGTAATAAATGAACCTTTAGTACAATTGTACATTGAGATAACATGCTAATAAAAGTAAAGAGGCTATATATTACACGTTTTTGTTAATACTCTTTTAGCAATTTTTATCCGTTTTCTATTTGTCCTTTCAACATTACCCTATAATTGTCTTTCATGTTCACCGTCTTCAATAAGGTGTTTCTCAATCTGTACATCATTCGCCCGTATCAAATGAACACACACATCTAGTTCGTATTGGCCATATAAAACAAACGCCCAAACCTACCTACGACCTATTGTACAAACATCACTATATTTCTATCAAATTTGATATCTCAACTAGTCTAGTACATTGTCTTTGGCAATATTAGTGATATAGTTGTTTCCAAATTGGTCGTTATCACTAAGACCATACGGTTTATAACTGGTTGATAAGCCTTCGCGAGGTATAACAACTATATTTGATTGAGTTCTTGAAACGCACAATCGGTACACTGAAGTGATTAAAGCAGCGATTCAAAATAATCTACGTGTGAATATTTCCCTATAGCTTTTACGTTGTATTTTAACAGTTATTCTTGTAACGAGTTACATGATAATGACTTTAATAACAATTCTAATCTTAACCCGATACCAAATGACCTGACGTTACCCTATTTCATTAAATCGATTCATTCATTCTTGTATACGTTTTTATTAAATTTTAAATACAATTTTATGAACTACCCTAGTTCATAAAAGGCAACCTTGCCACGAGAGGGCGTAAAACGTATCGTAAATCCCGCTTTCAAAATATTTTAAACATGCTAAAAGGTATGACATCCAAACTCATACTATCATACAAACATCGCCTTGTTAGCGAAATATTTGTCTTTACCTTATTTGTAAACCTAGCTGTAAATCAATCAACAAACAGAAAGTAGTATGTATAACTATCAGTTCGTTTTAGTTATCCTTCGATCAACATAATAATTTAATGCTTTCATATAAAAGTTACGTAAAGACAAATCATTAAGTTCGATGACATTAAGCTAGTTTACACGCCAACTTGCCAGTTAAGTTAACTGGTAGCTGGACGAGTCAACAGACTTGTCGATGGCAATGTTGATGGCACACCACACTTTTTAGTCGCTTAGTGGCTCACCAACTAGCTGATGAAATATTAGCAAAACTAGTATTATTGTGTTTTTTTCAACCTTTCGTACACAATATAACAAAATATCGAAATACTCGCAGCTAGTTTAAAAGCAATTATGGTGACCCACAGCTAGTTTACTAGCTTAGAAACTCACACGCCATCTAGTGCGCGACTAAACTAGGTCGCCTTATATTTTTTCTCTGAGATTGTTTAGAATTTACTAGTTTACTGGTAAATATACACTGGCAAGTTTGTCAGCAGAGAGTGAAATCGCCAACTTGCAGCTAGTAAACTCTCTTAATGTCATCGAGGCTTTAGTCAGGTCAGATAGTATCCATAAGACGCCTACACAAGGGTTATCTAAGAAACAATCTACAATACATAATCTAGGATACTAGGGAACAGGTATAAATTGCCAAATTCGATGTAACAATGAAGTGACAATGAACAAACACTTTGGCACCGATGGTAACAGCACAATGAAATAAGCACTAATTGTAAAATATTTACTCTCGCATGTATGGTTTACACAAGAAATATTTCGATTAAATACATACAGACAATGTATTCTTTAGCATTTATTTAAAATAATAGATGTGAAAAGGATAGATAACTTCATTTCATTCAGAGATAAATGTGTGATTAGGCAAACTAAAATCGCATAGATGATCGACTACATCTAATTTATTTCTTGTGTAAAACGGATACACAATGACCCAGTAGTATCCTTCGTATGTAGTGACCTTCCTTCACTCAACGAAAGATGGCATATAAGTATCCTCAATCAAATTAAAGTCATCAAAACGAAGAAGTTGTGATACGTTGTGTGAAGTCACTAATCTATTTGTTTGGAGTTTCAATGCTGTGTTCTACATTTCTTTGTGAGTGGTAGCATATTCCTCTCCACGGAACCTCCCGACAGAGAAAGAAAATCAACAATTTGACATCTGTTGTCGATAATATTTTACAATATTGTATCATTACAATGTTATATTCGGAGCATTTACGAAATATAAATATGTCCCATATCTAACCCTTTGAGAAATGCCTGCAGAAAAAGAGTACCCTCGACAACCAAGTACTCACACTACTCTCCCCTAACCTTAAAAATTGAAATCATGTAGGCCAAGCAGGCGTATCTATAAAGAGTTTTAGGTGGCTCGATCATTTTTTCTATACATACATATTTAATGGATCATCGTGGGCCATTATGTACCAAATCTTTTACATTTGCACTTGTTCTGTGCTATACAATCAAGGAATTCATTCAATCAATCAGGTTTATTTTGATGTTTAAAATATAATTGATGAGATTTACTACTAAACATTTTCGTTAATTCGAAACAAATTTAAAACGATTTGCATTTACGTTATTCTGATACTGTGTATAATAAGATAATTATGTTATTCTGTAAATTTATCATACTTATAATAAATAAAGTAGTAATATTTATAATGAAAATTGTTTCTATTTATATTTAAAATATCCCTGAAAGCAACTGTTTAATACAATAAGAACGATAAGACAAGACATAATTCATACCACCAAAATAAACGCAAAGCTCAAATATTTATTTTTTGGTATTGCAACACATTTCCTATGATAAAATATGTCATTTAAAATACATCAGTACATTCCGCTTCATTCCATTTCATTCATTCAATATTTATATTTAAAAATACGTAGTTTATAAGTACGTAATATTACATCGTAGTACCGAAAACGCAGCTTGAGCTTTACTAGAGACTAGAACAATAAATTATTACAAGATAATTTATAGGTTATTTAATTCATTTGTATTTTTACTGTGTACATTATTTAAGAATGTCGTGATTATCAAGAAAAACATTTAAATTTGTCTCGTTTTGAAATATATTCGCCTCAAAACAAAAAGATGAAATTACAATATCTGACACAGGATACACACAAATGAATCAAATGACTTATACACAATATTTAATACATAATGACGATAAATACATAAAAGTTGCTAAGTAAAGATACCACTCGAAATGCCCGCTTTCGCATGTAAATTTCACTAAACTTCTCTAGCTAATTTTACTACATAAATATTTGCGAACAATAAAAATAAAACTATGACATGGTGCATCCGAACGGGTGACGATTACTGCAATGTATTTTTAGAATATTTGCCATTTGGATATAGTATATTTGCTATTTCATCAGTTAAAAGACTATTTGTAATGAATATCGGCCCCTACAAGGGTATATCAGAAGAAAATATACATATATACAAATATTCACAATACTCAATAAGTAAACAGTAGGTAACGGTAACCGACAAATATTTTTACGTATATATCCAAATCACTACACACATTATCATCAATAATGATTGGATGACTATGATGTATAATTAGCTGATAATGGTGACTCATTATAATTAAACACGCAATAAATGGTAGAGATAATGAATAAAAATCTGACTGTACCTATTAGGCAATTCCTTATAACAGATTAAAAAAATGTATCTTACGCCACGAGTATTATTACTTATATTTTATGTATTAATATAAAATTAGAATTTTATATGAAGTTTAATTAAAGCAAATTCTATATATACAATATACAATGGAGTAAAAGGATAACCCGTTTAGAAGCACCATCAGAGCCAGTACGCACGTAGTTATCGTATTATTTAAATAAATTATAGCAACACGTATGTTACAATATATTTGCCGTAGCCCCTCCATTTTTATAGTAACCCCCCCCCCCCATTTTAGTACCATAAAATTAATTGTCATATATCTATGGATATAATACGCTACAACTTACATTAATATTCAATATAGCTACGTGTGCACTGTCTTCAATACATTGGCAAGAAATATACATGAAATATATTTGGCAAACTATTTGTAGTCGAAGCGAACATTGGTACAAACATCGCCATACATATTCCGCTTTCTGTGAACGATCTGACGAAGGAATGTTGGTTATCGTTACACTTATAATAACTAGCACCACTGCCTCTTGACTCTATCACATACAATCATAAACATAAATGCCAACTGGTACCATTTATTAAACTCACTCGATTCTATTGTTTAATTTCAAATTTCGTTTTTTCCTTAAAGTTTCCTTATTGCTACCAGTTAACATGCATTTTAAAAAGACAACTGAATTTATTTGTAGAAGTAGGCAACAAATATCTTTAACACATGTAGACAAAATTGACTGCCCACTTATGTATAAATAAATAAATAAGGTATAAATAGATATAATTTGAAGTATTAAAGAAAAGTTATTAAAACGCATAACTTATACATTACAACAACGCTAATTTTGAAATAATTTATATTAATACATAAATATATATCCATTATAAATATTTTTATCATTGAGAATCGAGTGAGTTTGGTTACCTCTTCCCATGCTATAGTATTTATTGTGATAATGATATGGTTGCTACAAAAACAATGCAGGTAACTGACCATCGTTAAGCTCAACTGATTATTATTGAAGAAATAATAATCCATAATATTAATTCAATTCAATTTTCCTTTTACATTGTGTTTAAAAGTAAAAGGGCATGAGTATAATATAGTTTTTCGTAATTTTGCCCTTTTTTCGAATCTAGTAAGATCAGCGCAATATCAATTCTATTGCCTATAAATGTGATAGTTTATTGTTACTCCTTTTTAGGAATATACATCGTGTATATTTTATGGAAATCATGTACATACATTTTCATGAAAGAATTTAATTATGTCCATCCATACAACTTAACAACGTGCATCAATGTCGAGTATGAACAACATAGATTATCTACAGTCCTGTAACTTCAACTATCTTTGAGAATCAAGCTCTAGAATTCATTAAGATTAACATCACCTGGAGAAAACAACGGCATAATTTAAGATAAAAGTTTATTATATAATAATGTATCATGGCTCGTTGTAAGTGTGTTAATATTTAACTAATACGTGCATAACTGTACTCCTTAGGTATTGACAACGCCTTTTTTTCTGGAATTAACATACTCTTCGACTTATCTTGTTTGCATTTCAAATAGTTTCCTTTACATTAGCCCTAAGCCATACTCAAATCCATTTTAACTATGAAACTGAATTTATATATAAACTTGATATGATAGCATTATCAGCAACCCATTACTATATCATTACTGGGCACGGTCTCCGTTCAGAATGAAAAAAATTACCCCACGGTCATTTGACTAACTCATTCACTTTTAACATCATATATTTTGAAAACCCCTTTAGGATATTTCTTTCTTTTTTCCATTTCTCTAGTGATAATTCATTTTCAAAAACGCAAAGATAGCTTTGAATCCAATCCATACAAGATATATAAGATACTCATCCGAGATGGGACCATCATGGGATTTGAATCCAGGACTTCTCATATGAAGGACCGGGATCTTAAGAACTGATTTGTATGTAGCATGTCTCAGCATTTGATAGCAACACAGAAAATATTCCAACTATGAGCTTAACAATGGTTCCATCAGGTCGACCTTAAAATTCCTATTCTATGTGTTTGACACATTCAATAAAACCTAGTCAATGCCTCACAGACACTAAAACTGGTTTCGTTTTCTGCACTTATATATACAAAGTAATCACATTTTATACAATAAAATTAAATAAAAAGCATCTTTGGGTATACGCTAAAACAACTAATCATGGATATTAACAAACGAAAATGCTACAAATTTAAAAAATTAACTCAATTTAAATTAAATCACAGCGTTGCGAAAAAACTTAATCATAGCACGGAAATCTGACCTCTACCATGTTCTAAAAACAAGGCTAACAAATGTGACTCTGCATTCAATTCAATTTATGTATACGTAATTTGTGAAAAGGTCATAATTTGTACTATTAACGAGATTTTTATGTATCAGTTAATTTAACTCCTAAAGAGTTATCAAGATAAATCTCTTGGCAACCGATATCAAAACAATAAAATAGTTATAGTTTTGTTTTAAATTAGTTAAGCAATAATTTAATTTGTTAATTTGTTCACGTAAGTCACACTTGTCGATTTCACTTAAAAGTCCAACAAAACCCTTCTATTAACAATACGCTTCAACGCACTAAAATACAATTTCTTCATAATATTTCATAATATTTTTGATCTAAATGAACAGTTAAATAACTGCTTCTGTAATAAATTATCACCGGTCTAACGCAACAAAACTATTGAGCTGTCGTTACTAGCACAAGCTAACGCGTGCCGTGTCCGTTGACCATGCATCGCTACAAACGCTTCGCCACCGACGCTTCACTTTGCTTCGCTACCGGCGCTTCACCTTGCTTCGCTACAATAGCTTCACGTTACATTCACTTCACTTCACGTGCAGTACGTTGCGCTAACTGAACGACGTCTCGTTGGGCACGTCGTTTATGTTCGCGCCGTGGCCCATGTCTGTTAGTATCACGTCTGATAGTGCTTCTAATGATTGCTTCACCTGTGAAATAAGAGTGACATATTGATTTCGAGTGAAAATGAAAAGTCTTATTTATGTAAAATTTAGTCTTCTTCAAAAATTATATTTATCAGTAGATTCAGTAAAGTGACATCGACATTTTTACGACAATGTTAAAACCAGTCGAAATTATTATTGGATTATCTTTTCCTTGTAAGGCATAACTTTGCCCAATTCTAGTGTAGGATTTTTTTGGAAATATGTGTTGCCAGCGCATCGCCAGGCCATAGTAATGGAAAGTTTTAATCAATTGGTAGCGACGTTCTTTCGGGCCATGGTTCAAAGGCCTAGAATTTTAGACCGCTTTTGAACAGCTTTTTATTGTCAACTATTCATTACTATCTGATCAGATGACATAACTTCTCAAGGGACGCACTGAAGGGGTGACTGTTGAATGTTTTTATCTCAAGGGGTTGTTAATTGGTCTTCGAGGATTTAGCCATAATGGATATGATCCCGCACCAGCTCCCCGTACAGCTCCTGGCCGACACCGCCCAGGTCGTCCCGCACCACACACAACAACAGTGCGGACGTACCTTGTTGAGCAGCAGCAGGTTGGTGGTGAGGAAGGCGTGCAGCTCGCCGGCCGCGCGCCCGTGCAGCCGCGCGCGCCACCGCACCAGCTCCCCGTACAGCTCCTCGCCCGACAGCGCGCCCAGGTCATCCTGTGCCACGTAACAACACTATGTTACTATCAACAATATTCTTTTTTCATCCTATCAGTGCAGGTGCACCCCTGACTGGCTGCTCAAATCATCTTTCCCAACATACAACAACGTCATTCATCTAAATGACAATCGACTATCTATAGCTACTATCGAGAGACCAATTCACTTATGACTCATACTTTCAATCGTTTACAGAAATTTTGCATGTGTACGATATACGATTACACATATAACATACGATTTAGTATTTTGTTTGTTTACGATGGTATTGAAAGCAATATCATTCTAATCGGTCGCATAATAGTAAAGAATAAAGTAGTAAGTAGTAAATTATTCATCCTTTAGATTGAATTGTCGATATCATCAATGCTATTTAAAAACTTAAACTCATAGTATCGATATCTGGATATTTCTCACAGCCCTTCTCTTTTTGATAATATTCCATCCATACTCCTCGTATTTTAGTGTGAAATAATGACACGAAACATATTTTATTACTTTCTAAAAGGGAAATTACATTAAGCCAATATAAAATAGAACAATAATCTGTACCTGCTCTATTCGGTTCAAAGACAATTAAACATTTTTAATACGCCCGTATGACGCATAAAAACCGATAGAACTACTGCAGGCAAAACACGCTTTACTTTATAATTATTTTCCATACCCATACACACCCTTGCTATAAGGACAAACCCAAAATTCACAGCTGATTTAAACCCTCAAATTTAACCAAACCCCCCCCCCTCCCCCCTAACCCCAAACACGCACCTGTGTTTGCGACATGGCGAAGAACAGCCTGTAGGCGAGGAATGCCGCTGAGAGTGCGAGCAACGCTATCAACACCAACATCAACACGTTCCAGTACCGCGAACTTCGCTTCGGGGGCACGCTGCCGCCCGTCAGCAACGCTGGTTGGATTACTGCTGCGCCCGCTGGAATGTAATGGTAAAGGTAAATAAATAAAGGTATGGGTAAATAAGGTAAGTAAACAATAGTAAAAGTGAATAAATGTGACGTAAATTTAAGTAAACAAAAGAGGTTTTTAAAATATTTACATATTTAAAATATTCATCGTTACTTCAAAATGGAATAAACAGGTAAGGTTAGGTAACGGTGGAGTAACGGGTAAAATGTGTACACGTATAGAACAGGTTGTTACTATTTATTAATAGTAAATTGAAACCTAAAGTAACTAAGCGTAAATATAAAAAAGGCAGTAAAACAATTATTACTTATAACCGTAAAGTAAAACGCAATAAAATGTAAGGTAAAGGTAAATAGAGAAAAATCATTAAAAAATAAGGCGGAAATTAGATATGATCTTATTATTGCGTTCAAAATATAAATTTGCAGTTTCTTACAAACCGCGAGCTTAAAAACAAAATGGTATCTTGTACAAAATATTGTAGTTGTTCATCCTTTTCGAAATTTTCAAGTGTTTACCATAAGCCGTCAAACTTACCAGCAGCAATAATGGCCTCTGATTCTCTTCTGACTGGTTGCGCGGGCGCGTCCACTTGGTCTCCGCCCGCCGAGCTGGTGTCGTCCTCCGGTGAATATTCGGACGCATCGAGTTCTACTTCTGACGTTCGCAGCTCCTGGAATAAAAAAATAAAAATAAACAAATGAAATACTAAAGTCAGGTTCATTGAGGTTCGGATATGTAGTAAAACCTATTACTATTTTATATGGTTCGCCACCCATAAGTGCATTAGTGTACCATCCTCTTGCGCAGGGAAGCAGTTGTTTGTAAGCAATTCTTGTTTTGGACCTGAGATCGCATTTCTACAAAAAGTGTTTGTCTTATTTCTCAGGTGTTTAGCAACGCAGTTGTGATTAGCTTATAAACAGAACTAACGACTAGCAAAACTAACTCAATCACTTAGGTATTATTCTTACTATATTAATAAAAGTTATTTCTACTGAAGTTCTCGCTTTCATTTTTATAAACGAATAGTCACCAACTAATATTCCGATGAAACAATGGAATCATTGGTGGCTATTTATTACGTCGTTGTTGCATTGGGGATAATTGCGCCACCTTCTCTTGTGTTGCTGTTGTTGGTACTTTACCTGTGGTTTAGGAACAGCCAGCTCCGGCACCCGAGCGGCCTTCCACACGTGCATCATCAGCTTGTACGTGGAGTCGCGGGACAGCAGCGAGCCGAACACGTGCCGCTCGTCCCGCGTGCACACGCCCACCGCATTGGGGATGATGCGCGCCACCTTCTCTTTCGTTATCCGGAGGACCGAGGTCGTCGGTATTAGTAACTGGAACATAAAAATTGCAATGACTTTCTATGTATTTCTAACCCTTTGGCAAGGGTAAAACGAATTATAGTTATTATTTTGAGAAGTATGTCTTTGTTTCTAAGTATATTTTGCCGTAGCGCCTAAAATTTGTAACTATATTTCATTTAATAAGGTATCAATTGATTAGTTGTTATAATCTAAATGATATTAGCTTTGTTTAATAGTAATAAACTTGCTTTTTCAGCGTCTAATCACTACATAGTATAAAACAAAGTCGCTTCCTGCTTGTCTATCTCTAAATATACTTAGATCTTTAAAAGTACGCAACGGATTTTGATTGCCGGGTCAGCTAGTTAGATATAAAACGTAAAATATAAACACTTTATAAGAAGTTATATATTTAATAATATATAATTACTAGTAACCCTGAATAGAAACAACTCTCGTCGCTTCGATCACTATCTGAGAATTATGATGCAACACAATACACTATTTTCCTTTTATTTCGTTTTAGTTGCAGTTCAAACTTCATTATTTACGATGTTTATGTTTCTTAATATTATAAGTGTATTTATGTTATATGTATTTGTACTTTACAACCTGACCTAGTAGACATTATCCCGCCAGTAACATTAAATTTTGTAAATAAAAAATGACAACATTTATCGAAAAAAAGTATAGCCTACATTTTAAGTTGGACAAAGTTACATATCAGTCCGAAATTTCATTTAAATCAATCCGGTAGTTTCGGACATTAGCGGACAAACATCGTGACACGAGATTTTTATATATAACTAGCTGACCCAGCAAACGTTGTTCTGCCATAAAAAAATAATTATAAAAAAATGGGGGTTGATGCTACAACCCTTATCACTTAGGGGGATGAAAAATAGATGTTAGCCGATTCTCAGACCTACTGAATATGCATGCAAAATTTGGTTAAAATCGGTAAAGCCGTTTCGGAGGAGTACGAAGACAAACATTGTGACACGAGAATTTTATATATTAGAAGAAGATAAATATTGTTTTCTTCTTTTAAGAGCTACTTCCATAGTAGCTAGCACCTTTAGTCCATCGGCCATACTATTATTTTCTTGTAATGTATGGTATCCGCAGTAAAACCAAGGGCAAAAAGTACGTAATTCACGTGAGCGAGCCAGTATTTATAGTTATAATCGTACTCTACATAAATAACTTATAACATGCCTCTCGTGTTATAAGTGTTACGTTTTTTATTTACAATCGATAATGACTTCAGTTGCTAGGTAATAAATAAATGCCAGTATAAATACCTATTTAGTATTTACCTGTAGACGTACAAAGGCATCATAAACTTCCATAATTGATGCGCCAGTTCAATATAAATGCAAATAATTAAGTAGAATATAAATAAGTTACAAGGACTTTTACAAATTAATTTAACCGTTTTTGTTATTTTGTCGTATTGTATCGATGCCGGTACATTTTTCTATACAGGTAATCGGACATAACTGTTGAATCATTGCCGACCTTCAGTCAAATTTAAACATCGATGTATTTTAACATTTATCTCAGTCGATGTAAAGTTGGAAGTAAAATAGGCGGATCTAACGAATCATAAAAGTTTAGAAAGATTTGAGAATTTGTAAGCCGCTTATAACAGAAAGAGTGGAGAAATACAAAGTTTTTAAAATATTCATGAACTAGCTGACCCGGCAAAATTTGTTCTGCCATATAAAATTTTACTGAATTTCCCGTAGGAATGAGCAATTTTCCCGCAGTAAAAAGTATTCTAAATGTAGACCAGGCTTAGTATCTATACACCAAAAAAGTTTCATTCGAATCCGTCCAGTAGTTTCGGAGATTA
>DWNR01003058.1:0-12199 GCA_018250455.1 Polygonus leo
CATGGGCGGCAGTGGCCACTTACCATCAGGTGGACTGCATGCTCGTTTGCTACCTTTACACAATAAAAAAAAACCTAGTAAGGTAAACGGAAATTTTCTTCCCGTTTTTGTTTCTATTCGTCAATTCAGCAGCCAGATAGATCGGAAATTGGTTTACTTCTTGACTTTTTTCAATAACTCGAATTTCTGCCCTTCCTCTTGTATCGACAGAATCTACAGAAATCAGTTCACTTAACCTTTAAAAGCTTTTTTACTTATCTAACCTGGCCAGGTGACCCAATGACCTAATAATATATTTTTTATCAAACCGACTTCAAAAAAGTAGACTTCAACAAAATATGCAGGCCACATAATATACCTACTCTCAAGGTCATCTATAATCTAAGCCATACGACGACCACCATAGAAGGGTTTTATTCTAAGTCCTAAGCTGTAATTACTCGTAAAGATAAAGATAAATTTTCTTTGCAACATCTTTCAAACCAAACCTAAAATTACTATAGCCAAGGCATTTCTATAAGTAAGCAGAATTCCACCACTTACATTCCCTGAACTAAATACGAGAAGTTGTATTGGCATTGAAAATTTATAAAGTCACGCTAAAAACAATTCTGTCAGCCGGTTGACAAACCATCATTAGTCTCCCCAGTCAGCTGAACGCTCAATCTTGGACTGAGGGACTCCTTACACTTATCGGTATGGAATCGGTTTGAGTCGGTCAGGAAAAGCCTCGCATTCGACATATGCGTGAACGTCAATGGTATATATCAGTCGCATTTCTAGCGATGCATTAGCGACTCTATTGTGATCAATGTCCATAAGATCACTTTTCATCAAATAACGCACTTTTTCACAGATGACCGGTCTGCCTTAGCGCATATTTACCCTCTATCCTAAGATAAAAATATTCGTGTTGCATCTGCATAGAATTGACCTGAGTGCCGTTACTCACATTTCTTCCTAATAAAGCTTTACTTTTAAATTTAATGTATATTATGGTGTTAGGCACTCCTGCATATTAGATTGGCATGAAGCTAAATAACATATTCAAACCGATATGATGTCGATATGTATAATGACACCCTGATAGTCGACACCCAACATCTCCAACCGCCCTTCCCAACACAATGGTAAACAAAGAAACGGGTTTGGAACTGGATGCATAAATAACAGAGAAATAAATTGAGGTGTAAAAAGATATATGGTGGCTCCTATTAGAGGGCGGAAATGGATCCCGCGGGACTAACATTGGATAGTTAAAAAGTGAATACCCGCGGACGCTTTTACAACGCGGCCTGCGGCTGCGACATGCCGAATACTTTCATTGTACAACATAATATCCCATTATTGTATGGCTAGGGAGCACATTCTTATTTTCGAATGAGAAGTTTTTTTTATCGTATTAAGGAACCAAACAAGCATACAGTCCACCTGATGGTAAGTGGTCACTGCCGCGCGTGGACATCAGTAATCATCCCAAGCACAATTAAATCATACCTAAGTTTGATCACAGATGCGTTGCTACACCTGAGAAGATGTTCGCCTCGTAGATAAATATAGTCGGCGACCGCGCCTCTCCATACCAAAACACAAGAATTGTTTCACGGAGGATTATGAGGGTGGCGGTAGTACCTTCCCGGTTGAACTGCATGAGTTCTACCTTCTGGCAGACATGACTGGAAGTATTAAGACCATTCCACCCCCAAGGCCTGGACTATGCTTATTACACTATCGCTTTTGGCACAGTCCAACTCGTGCAATCTACTATGCACTACTAGTATTTTGCTGTTACTAGTATTAACAGCCCTAATTTACACTAAAGTATTGGCACAGTCCTATTCATTTTAAAATATCTTTGCGCCACCAATCCACAAAATGTCAACACTGTATCGAGTTGTTGACTCGAGAATTATGTTGTAAATTGTTTCAATTTTGGTTTGATTGTTTGCCATCCTTTCTGAGGCTACGAGTATATTGGAATCTATTTTTAGCAATCTATTATAAATCGGAAATTCTGATGGTATTCTCAATTCCATTTTATTTGTACACACCATACGCTTGATGAAGTTGTCAAATCCTGACATTTACGTAGTACGATCATTAACGCCCCAATGACCACCAACCGAACTTAGAGAGAGGCAATCTCCAGGGTTTAGTGTGAGTTTAGAAACTGTTTGACCTGCCCTAGTATTTCAATTCCGTAATGCTGCATTAGGGGTGTCGTCCCGTAATGTAACACAAGCATCACAACACATTATTTACACACTACTAGGCAAGGATATCCGATCTTAAGTTACTTTAAGTTGACCTTAAAATATGCGTCGCTACTCCAGAGGACATAAGTTTTCGCCTCATGTATAAGTTATGCCGACAATCACGCCCCCTCAAAACTTCATTTTGATTTTCAAAACCGTAACACAGCAATAGCCTCTGAGGACCAGTGGTGGTGGAACCTTAACGAGCGAACTAGACTAGTTCTAGCACCTGGTAAATTTAGCAAGATTAATGTCTATTTTGGCCGGGAATAGAACACGGACTCCTCCGCCACACAGATCATAACTACGGACGTTTTCCCGAAATTTACCGCAAACACCCAACGAATCCAAGACGTGTCTCGGAAGCCAGCAATAACTTACTGACCACGGAAACAACAATTAACAGTTGGCACAACCTTCCTTAAGTAACAAAACAGCGGGATGGCGGGAAAATGATGTGGAAAGGCAACGCACGGCCACGACTCGGGAAAAAGCGATCGTTACCGTGATTTATCTCTGGCCACATGTCATTTTTTCCTTTTCAAATAAGATTTTCGTGAGCCAGCTTACGCGGGAGACATTTGAACTGGAAACGGAGATAGCTGAGCGCTGAAAGACTTGTGGTTGATAAAATGTATATAATATTTTATTTTTTACTAGCGTTTGCCTGACACATTATCTGAGTTCTGAATGAGTCCATAAGAGTCCTAACAAACTGCATTAAAATCCACATTCAGTGTTAATCTATTTTACAACTGTACTCAACAGTTACAGGCAAAGAGTTAACAATCCGACCTCTCACGCTGGGGTCCGAATTCGAACCCAGGCAAGCACCTCTGATGTTAAAAGGTCTTATTCTTCAAAATTATTTTGGTTAACAAAAACATCGTAAGAAAATCTATATGCTTAAGAGATAAAAAAACATGGTTAATATAGTGGCCTAAAATTCATTGTGTGAAAACACCATTGCCAATCAGTGAGATAACAATGGCTTATGATAATACACGATTCTTCTAAAGCATTTCCAGCTTTATTCTACATCCCCGTCACAGTAAATTCCCTTACTCTGTACGCGAGAAATCCTTAGTTTGCCAGGTGGTAGAACTCGTTTAGTTCGATCGGGGAGGTACCACCGTCACCCTCATAATCTTCCGTGAAGCAATTCTTGTGTTTCAGTTTGGAGAGGCGTGGTTGCCGGCTATACTTATACACGAGGCGAACATCCTAGTTCTCAGGGTTGATAATGCATCTGTGATCAAACTTAGGTGTGATAATCGTATTTGGGGATTACCGATGTCCATGGGCGGCAGTGACCACTTACCATCAGGTGGACAGCATGCTCGTTAGCTACCTTTATACGATAAAAAAGAAAGTTTCAAAGTCTATTAAGGTCAATAATGATCCATAAGACCAACAAAGCACAAACATTACACAAGCCAAAACATTATTTAATTACATATATCGTTCAGGAATAACGGAGATTTATCGCGACAGCCAGTCCGAGCATGAACTTCCACAATTCTAAAGGCACTAACTACGACACAGGTGCAGATAAATTACAAGGAAGCGTAAAGTACGGGCAGCGTGGCGCTAGTGTCGCTCTCACCCACAGAACTATGAAAATGGTAGAATTGCCTTTTGCCAATACTTATACACGAGGCGAACATCTTAGTCCTCAGGGGTAGCAAACGCAACTGTGATGAAACTTAGGTGGGATTCAATCGTACTTGGGGATGATTACCAATGTCCATGGGCGGCAGTGACCACTTACCATCAGGTGGACTGCATGCTCATATGCATGCTATGTTTATAAAATAATAAAAAATAAAAAAAATGTCTTGATAACTTTTACTGACTATGAAGAGGAGCTTATGAAATTGATAAAATTAACAGACTTCATAAAATTGTCGATTTTACGTTCGTCTATAGATACCTCTTCTGGGTTTCTTAGTGTTCAAAACTATTACAATAAAACTCTTGTGTCAGTCTGTCCGTTTGTTAGAGACGACGCCGAATCTATTAGATCAATTAAGTATAATGTTGGTGGTTCACTTTTATAATTATAGAATAAAGATAATCCGAGGTGCATATCCTAGATTAGAACCCCAGATAACCGTGAGCGGTCGAAATCCTAACCATTAGACATGTCTGTACATTATTCGGCTGGAAGCCCTGGCCGGTGGCATAATGGACAAATAATGTGCACGTCGCCCGCCTATTATAATGTTATTTGGGGGCAATAATTGCTGAGGCGGCGTTTCCAACTGGATTCGGCGAGCATGCCAACAGACTTAGAGATGTGTCTCATTAACTCATATGAGCGATAAGTTATGAGCAAAACGAATATAACGTCGAAGGTAACATACGCGTGTCACTGACTAGAAACGAAAAGAATCAAATCGCATCTAAGTCGACGGCTTTTCATTTCGTACAAAACTGCTCTGAAAACCACTGGTCGTAGTTTTATGGCAAAAGTTGAGTTCAACCCAACTCCCCTTACAACTCGATTCATCTATCATCTACGGCAAATACAGGTAAATATTGCCATTTTTAGAATCTTGAACTTCTGAGACTACTTTCATCGTTTCATCAAGTTTTTTAAAGAATGTGTTCACAACATACACAAATATTGTGTATAATAAAATAAAACTATTTTATCAAAAGACAATCCTTTGAAGTGGAACAAAAGTTCTTGGTTACGCTGTTTTAACTGACTAAACATAACTTTTAAAGTACTTTATTAACCAAAGAGTACAAGCAACGCTACGATGTTACGAGAACGATATGTGAACAAGCGATAATTATGATCGTAATCGTATTGTCAACACAAGAACGACAAGTGATAATACATTTATAATTATCCCACGCCTTAACATGTTTTACGCCCCATAACTCGTTCACAAAATGTCAAATTAGAAAGTGGAAAGAATAAAATGGTATATATAAAAAAATGGTAGTGGTCTGTCGTTCAGCGCGCGTCACTGAAAAACTACAGGTTAGATTTTTAGTTAAGTCTTACAAGCTTTATTTCTTAGACACTTTAACGCTGTTCTTGTTGATAACTAGTCAGAGTGAAATACTTGTAATATACATAAAAGTAATAGTTTTTAACTGACTTCCAAGGAGGAAGTTACTGTGTTTGCTCGGTATGTTTTATTTTTCGTTCTTTTGTATATTATCATAAACGTTGTTCTTACCGCTACCTTTCGCAAGTATAATACTTGTAAAGCGCATATAAATTGTTACGTCGCTAACTTATATGGGTGAAGTATTTGTTACTTACGTAAAATATCGCTTAGATCTTCTCGCCGATGTTGAGACAGTCCAGTAAATCATTACCGGCGGTCAGTTCGACACCGATACCCTTTTGTTTTCGCATGATAAATGCGAGGCCGTCCAAAAAGTCGGATCGCTTCCAATTAATTGTTATTTGTATTCCAGCGTTCCTCCGACGAAATTGGCAATGGACTGCGAACGCAGACGGCCATTATCAAAATATTGTCTTGAAGGAAAATTATTTTTGTGAAACACTGGATTGTGGCGTTGCAAAATATTGCTCTTTCAATAAATAAGGCAGTGGACGCCTAATGATTAATATTCCGACCTCTCATGGATACAAATCTCGGGCACACTAGTTTTTCAAAATTATATGCTTATTTAGAATTAAAAAATGTTAGCATTCTCAAAAATAACTTAAAAATGGGAGGAGGTTCAAGCCACTATTACCCATAGTATGTTGTTAAGTAGCTTCTCCTTGGAGACTAAGGTTTTGTAATCGGCCGATATTACCTACTGTTTCATATTGATATGTTACTGATCATATAGTTCAATAACTAAGCGTTCCATGGACAGGGCAAATTAGCTGGCTGATGCGGCAATAGGCTGGCTACACCAAAGCCCAAAGGTTTTCATGTAGCAACCGCGTTTACTTGGCCAGGTGACCTGTGGGTGACAATAACCTAAAGAAGAAGCCGTTGGACTTACGGAGAACAAGACTAGTTGGAGTGAGGCCAAATAGGAGAGTCTGATACGTCTACTGTTCTGTTCTTGTTGATGGATGAATGAATAAACGGCCAAATGCCAGTCCGACTGCCGAACTAGACATAAGGATAAAATCATGCGATATCGATTGAAAAAGGTGTCTCATTCTTTTATGGGGAACGGTATACGCTTCTACAATAAAATACCCAAGTACATTACAGATCTACCGATAAAAAAGTTTAAATCGACTATAGAACTGAATCTCATTAAAAAGCCTACTAAAGTTTCAATGATTATTTAAATGATAAGCATGCTTGGTCTGATTTTCTTGACGTTCAAAAAGAGTTCTGAAGGTACCAACTTTGAAAAAAAAAATCGATTTTAGTACTGGCACCTTTTTCTTACCGTATTAAGTTAGCAAATGAGCATGCAGTCCACCTGATGGTAAATGGTCAACGCCGCCCATAGACATCAGTAATCATCACCACCACCACGCACAATTAAATAATACCTAAGTTTGATCACAAATGCGTTGCTGCCCCTGAGTCGGCAACCACGCCTCTCCAAACCGAACACAAGAATTGCTTCATGAAGGATTATGAGGGTGGCGGTGGTACCTCCCCGGTCGAACTAAACGAGTTCTACCCCCTGATAAATTTACACGCCTATACGTTGCGCTTAAAATTTCACGCGCAATTCTCGCCGCTTATCGATTATCGATTCGCATAAGAAGTTTAACTCGAACAAGTAATTATTATAGAAGGTACTAGTTCTCAAGGAACACATATAAGCTGCTTACAACATATTATATCGTGTATATACGTAATAACAAGGTGGATCGCCCTTGATAGAGTATTACAAGTACTTAATACTGGAATAATCAATTATTTGTACGTGTGGGATGTTCTAACTTTAATCCGATAATTATTTGCGAATATTGATGTATCTACACAATTGCCGGCTACGCTTATACACGAGGCGAACATCTTAGTCCTCTGGGGTAGCAACGCATCTGTGATCAAGCTTAGGTATGATTTAATTATACTTGGGGATGACTACTGATGTCCATGGCGGCAGTGACTACTTATCTTCAGGTGGACTGCATGCTCATTTGCGGTGTCGGTGGTACCTCCCCGGTCGAACTGAACGAGTTCTACCACCTGGTAAATAGTTAACTATCTACATACTACTTCTCTGTAACTATTCACAAAAATGTTCACAAAATACTTACCGGCGGATCTAAAACCGCTTCATAAATAGGTGCAATGCGTTGCACGGATCCGCGTAAATCCGCATGATGTATTCGCGTGCACGTAACTGGGAATACGCCATTATCCGGATTTGCATGGATTTATGCAAAATATAAATTCTACCAATGCGAGATGCATCATAATTTTATTGTTTGGTAAAAATTTTCATGCATTTACGTGCATCGATGTTGGGACAATGGGACCAAAACATGCATATATAAAAGTACCACGACACTTCCAAGTTATTGTCCACTTCTGCCGCGTTGCAATTATTTATAATTTGTGTTTCAGTTGCAATATGAGTATTTATAATTTGTTTACAAGAGGATACAATTCCACCCCTCAGGCATAGCAACGCATTTGTGGATAAATAGTCCTATCCTAGGTTCAAAGAGATATTAAGTATGTTTTACTAGACATCTTCTTAAATTCTTTACTCAACAATCGTATAGTTTCTTATTTATATGTCATCAAGTGTTTCGATGGAAATTGTATTATTAACAATAACAAGGGGGCGACCACCTTCACCACACACTTTCAGTCCACAGGATTAAGAAGTTGGTAATAACTTCGAGTAGGTCTAATATACATGTAATGTATTTTCTTATGCTAAATCTGGATACTAACAGTACTTCGAATAAAGAGAAAAAGTTCAACAGTTTCTAAACCATTATTATACTTAGCATTTATTTTTTGAAAGATGTGTTTACCATACAAAAGCGGCAACCACGTCAGTTCTTAGGATTATGAGTACAATTCTAACCAGCTTCGAATGACTTGAGCGGCTACCAAAAGTACTTCTAATATGCCAAATAAGGTCACCAAAAACTTCTTTATCATTTTTTAATCTCTTTCAGCATATAAGTAACAGTTATATTACTTATTACACCTTTACAGTTATATTTACACTGAGAAAATAAGTGAGAATCATACTATCGACATTACGCGCCTAATTACGAGCGAGACGCGCGGCTCCGGACGGAACAATTGTGAATTCAGCGAAGTTACTCTCTTCACAGCGCCTTTGGAGGCTACTTTATACCACTCGACTCCATCTTGCATTTCGGATGTGCGCACTGGATGTCGAGTACAAAACCTATTTTGAAAATTTAGGTACAAACTTAAAGGTAAAATTATACTTGACACTATTAGAAATAAAAAAAAGTAAAATGAACAAGCTTCATGCTTGTATCTGATTTCAAGTCGAATGGGTACCATTTGTATTACCTGAAACGGGTATCAGGTTTACACCAATTTCAGCCACGAAACGATTATTAATAACCGTACAGTGTTTCAGTCAAAATATGTGTTCTCCATAAAAAACGTGGCAACCACGCCAGTCCTTAGGATAAGGAGTGTAATTCTAAACAGCTTCTAATGACTTGAGCAGCCTCCAAAAGTACTTCCAATATGACAAAAAAGGTCACGAAAAACTTATTTCTCCTTTATTTTTTACCTCTTCCAGCAAATATAACTGAATACCTTTACAGTGATATTCACAGTGAGAATATAAGTGAGAATCATACTATCCGCATTACGCATCTAATTACGAGCGAGGCGCGGCTCCGGGCGAAACAATTGTGAATTCAACAAAGTTACTCTCTTCAGAGCGCCTTTGGAGGCTACTTTGTAGCACTCGACTCCGCCTCGCCTTCGTGCCAAGTCACTTTTATTTGTCGCATTTCGGATGTAAGCCTTGGGTGTCGAGTACAAAAGCATACTTTTTTTAAATTTAGGACCTCATTTACAGATATGATTTAACTTGACACTATACGAAAATGAAAAGAAAAAAATACCGTTTCTGCCACGTAGCAATAGTTTTCAAGCAATTCGTGATTCGTTTGGACTGGTATTATTGTCAACAACATAAGGAGACAATATCAGTGCTCAGAAGTAGAAATGCATTTCTAATCAGTTTCAAATAATATATTCACTACACAGTCTTATTTGGTTTGCTTTGTTACAGATGCCAATTAAAATAATAATTCCTATTATAATCTGATAATCTATATAAATATTTCACCATTAAGTCAGTATGAAACAAGTCAAGCTTGTTTTAGAGACTAAATTGAAGCGCTCGTTTAGCTCGCTCGTTTAGCTCGCTCGCTTTCCTTCCGTAGCGCGTCTCAAACCGCGATTTTCCTTTTGACTACTTGTTTCAAGTAACGTTTTGAGACGGTTTTGAGAAATGAATAGTCTTAGAAATTTCGAGACTCAACGTTCTTAGACGGAATTAAGGCTTAAGAATCGTGTTTTGGTTATTTTACCTGTGGACTTACGACATCCGCGTGAAAACATTCAATGCAAGGTAAAACTTCGTGTGTACATGTCACGAGTAAAACAGGAACATTTTTTTTGCTGCTCGAATCATTATTCCGAATAACACCGCTAATAATCCCAGATTTGCACATTAGATTTTGGTCTTAGTTTGAATAAGTATCAATGTGACAAATATTAGTGATACTAATTCCGAATTTGCATACGCCATTACATTCAACTTGATTTTTTGACCTTTGCCTTTATCTAGATCTAGCTTTTGGTCTAAGCTTAAGCGGAATCAGTCTCGAACTCGTAATGATCCTAATGATCTTATTATGCGTTGAAATATGCGTTTTAGTCCTAATTAGTTACTTTAAAACGTAGTACATATGGGTTTAGAGCGACTAAATTAAAGCGTTTCTTCCCATTCGCCACGCTGCGTCTAAACTTAAGCCGCGACTTATTCCTTTTGCCTCCACTTATTTGAGGAATCTTTTGAGACGGTTCCAAGGAATGTTTTGAGGCGGTTTTGAAATGAATGGTCTTAGAAATTTCGACTTGCAACGTTCTCGGTCGTAATTAAGATTTCAGATTTGGTGTTTTGGTTTATTTCCGTTTGTCTGTTGGGATGTTTTCAACGAAAAAGGATATAAATTTTATGTGACCGTTATCATACATAAGTAAATTCATATACATCTAAACCTTACCTATAGAAAATTAATTAAATAGATTCCTAGTATGAACGAATAAAAACATAGTTATATCCCGTCTCATTGTATGTCAAATTGATCGATCCACATATATAGGTATGTCTTCCTCTCCGCTTGTTACACGAGACTTATTTTCATACAAACTTCCATCCCCTAGTTTTACTACGAAAAATTTTAAAATTCAATATCAAATATTCAAATAGACCTAATGATACGTCCATAGATTAGTAGTGTTATTCTGTCATTCAGTCAGCCAGTCTTATTTAGAGAATATAGGAGAACTAAAGCCAACACAAAGCATTTTGATAAACTAAGTCCAATCTGTGGACTCGCACAAGAACTTTCCTTACTACTATGCAAATTAAGTAATGTTATGTGTAAGGTTTTTAACCACTAAAAATTGTACCCAAGTTGAAATCACTTGATAACGGTATACCTAAGTAAATCTGTAACATAATAACTAGCTTTTCTTTAATTAACTTTATATTACGTACTTTATACACATCAGGTGGTAGAACACCTAGGAGGTGTCAAGAGTCTCCGAAATCGGCGTGTTTGTATGAGGAGAGTTATGAAAGTGGCAGAAGTTAGGCAAGTATGTCAGAACCGTGCCATTTGGCACTCGATACTCTCTGCCTACCCCGTTAGGGATTTGGCGTGAAGATGTGTGTGTGTGTGTATTACTTACTTTATACTATTGTTATAGCAACCATATTAATACTTTGATAAATAACTGAATTGTTTGAAAATAACAAGAGACATACTTATGTCTCATGACATTCTCTTATAATTTTGGGCACGGAACCCTAAAAATAAAATACAAAAAACCACTGTTTTAGTTCCCACGCTTCCAGTGATTGCGCAACATGTTTTTGAAAGTCCCCATATTTAATTAAGTACGATTCCCAGTAAGCTCTGAAGCTCAAAGTGAATTAAACAGCGCTTTTAATGTTTGCTTCATGATCAAATATTAGAATTCGTGGTAAACTCTACTTTGTTATAGGCCCTACTTTGTTGCAAGCGAATTTGAACCTTACGTCAGACAAAATAAGAGCTAAGCGAGTAATGATTTGTTTTAAAATTTGGTAAACAACTGTTACAGTAAGTAACGTCTTAATTCCCGTAACAGATAGTAAGTAATAAATGAGTAGTTCTTAGAAAAATGACTATCTGTGCATCGGATGATGGTATTCGATGCAGAGATAGTCATTTTACTGAACTTTACTTATTTTTGAGTAGGGAATTCCATAGTATACGCATATACAACGAAACGGAAGGACGGCGAATCCTATATTTTTTTATTGTGTAAAAGTAGCAAACGAACATGCATTTCACCTGATGGTAAGTGGCCACTGCCGCCCAGGTGGTAGAACTCATGTAGTTCGTCCGAGGAGGTACCATCGCCACCCTCATAATCCTCCGTGAAGCAATTCGTTGTGTTTCGATTTGGAGAGGCAGGTTATACTTAAACGCGAGGCGAACATCTTAGTCTTCAAGGGTAGCAACGCATCTGTGGTCAAGTTCAAGTTTGCGACTTTTTTTTTTCTTTTATTATGTAAAGGCAGCAAACGAGCATACAGTCCACGTCATGGTAAGTGGTCACTGCCGCCCATGGACATTAGTAGCCATCGCCAAGTACGATTGACCTAAGGTTGAACACAAATCCGTTACTACCCGTGAAGACTAAGATGTTCGCCTCGATTGTAAGTATAGTCGGCAACCACGCCTCTCCAAACCGAATATT
>DWNR01003059.1:0-12197 GCA_018250455.1 Polygonus leo
TTGCTTCACGGAGGATTATGAGGGTGGCGGTGGTACCTCCCCGGTCGAACTACATGAATTCTACCACCTGGCAACTTGTTATTGTTACCAACTGTGTTAGTTAATAAATGTAAACATCTAAAAATATTAAAATATTCCCATAAAATGTTAGAGTTGTTGTTTACAGCAATAACATCGAAAATACACTCGTAGGCCACTACCTCACTAGCGACTACTTAGCGTTTTTGAGCGTAAGGCCGCTATACCAATAATGACTTTCAGCATTTTTAGTCGTAAGCCATCCTCCGACTTTTGCGCAGCGATAACGACGGAAGAAAAGCGATAAGGTAAGAAATCGTTGGAAAACAGCCAGTGGGGTAGCTTAAAAATTTCACTATGTGCCTATTACTGCCTATATGCTGCCTTATATGTAGAAGTGATGTAGCGCGGCTGTGGTGTAATGTCAAGGATGTGGTAAAGATAATTAATTTTGCGAGGCTTACCATCTTATTCCATTAAAGTAATAGCGCATTATGTAATATTATATTGTCAATGTAAGATAATGATTTTGATCTTTATGTTTATAAGCAGCAAAGAATACTTCACATTGGTCCTTGATTGAAATGATTGATACATTAAAATTACTGAAGCGAGTTCACAGGCTAGTTCATACAAGCATTTTGGTATTATTGGATTATTTAGTGGTAATTATTAAGCAATTTGTAGTCTGGCTTAATTTTTAGAAATATCTGATAATTTGTGAATAAAAAAATCACACTTTCTTATTATTGTATAAAGGTAGCAAACGAGCATGCAGTCCACCTGATGCTAAGTGGTCACTGCCGCCCATGGACATCAGTAATAATTTCCAAGTACAATTGAATCATATTTGAATTTGATCAAAGATGCGTTGCTACCCCTGAGGACTAAGATGTTCGTCTCGTGTATTAGTATAGCCGGCAACCACGCCTCTCCAAACCGAAATACAATAAATTGCTTCACGGAGGATAATGAGGGTGGCGGTGGTACGTAAGTTCTACCACCTGGCGAAAGTTTATTCCTTTTTGCATCAAAAATTTAAGTCATCCATTGATAGAACAATATTCGCTTCTAATTCGCAACATTCGCTATTCAAAAAGTTTTTTTTTGTGAAAGTTGCTCTTGGCCTGTTGGCCTTTACAGCTTCACCAGGTTTTATGACAAGCCAACTAAGGGCTCAGACGGAAATAGGACTATAGAAGAAAGAAGACATTTGCATCATATAGGTCTAACCGCCTTCAGTGGACATAGATAGCCTAAACTATCTATCATTCAGATTATGAGTGGGATTGCGAATGGAAACGGAATGGTCTAAGGGTCTTGTGCGGTATCGATGAGTGAGTCGAAGAACGACAGGTCACTCGGGGATTTAGTGGAATACGCTCGCAACGGTTTTTTGAATGAAATGAAATGATTTATTTATTGCACAATGATGTTAAACATAAATAAGAGCTTGAGGATATAGCAATATTTATGTATGTATATACATATTTTGTCGGCGTGCGGAGCATTTATCCGCGATAACGATTTGCGGATGCCTAACACTTATCACCGTTTTACAAGGTGTTCTTGCTATGGAGAAGAAACGGCGAAAGAAAATTCATACCATATAACACATACAAATAGAAATAATTTGATTTATATTTCTCGAATTGTATTTTGAATCACACACACACACACACACACATCTTCACGCCAAATCCCTAACGGGGTAGGCAGAGATTATCGAGTGCCAAATGGCACGGTTCTGACATACTTTCCTAGTTTCTTCCACTTTCATAACTCTCCTCATACAAACACGCCGATTGAGACTCTTGACACCTCTTTCAGACAGCACACGATAGATTTGATCATGAAATGTCAGTCTGGGTCTCCCTCGGTATCTACATCCGTCCACATTCGCATTGTATATCTATTTGGTAACTTTAATCTGTCACTAGTGACTAGTGGCTCTTCATCTGATGTTAAGTGGTTACTACCGTCCATTGACAGCTAAAATCAGCCTCAGGTAGAATTTAAGTCCTACATGAGTTCAATAACAAATATCTTGCCAACTTTTGGGAATAACGTGGGCGCCACTTTAAGTGTCATCACCTGGCTACCCGTTCCCTTTTTTACCGAAAGATGTAGGTTTTTTTTAACAATTGTGTAAAGGTAGTAAACGAGCATGCAGTCCACCTGGTGGTTAGTGGTCACTGCCGCCCATGGATATTAGTAGTCATCCCCATGATTGATCCAAGGTTGACAACAAATGCGTTACTGTTCTTGAGGGCAACAGGCGATCATCTTATCGCCTCTTTTGTAAGTAAAGCCCGCAACCATGGCTTTGCGGAGTGTTGAGTTTATTGCAATTGTACCGTTCACTACGTAGTAGGAATTAAGGAAACAGTTTTAGGGGGAAAGGTAGCGTAATAAAACCAATCCCGATGAGTGTCGGTTTTACATTGACTTATTTAATTAGTTACGTAAAAATGATTACTGTGAAATTATGTGAGTGTGCATGAAAATGTCTACATGTGTGCAAGACGAAAAATAACCAATACGCATTATTGGCATCACGTTGCACATGCGACGGAAGCTTAAAAAATGGAGTAACTTCTATAGTTTTCCCAATATTTCCCTTTACTGCTCTGCTCCTATTGATTATAGCGTGATGAAAAGTATACTATAATCAGCTCAGGAGTATAAAAAATAATTGGTCTATGTTTCGTTAAAATTCGCCGAGTATTTTTTGTTTCTATCACGGTTATATAGACAGACAAAAATTTTACTGATTGCATTTTTGGCATCAGTATCGATCCTTAATCACCCCCTGATAGTTATTTTGCAAATATATTTCATGTACAGAATTGACCTCTCTACAAATTTATTATAAGTATAGATGATAAGTAATTCTCTTACTGTTGATTATATTTGTTGTAACTATTAATAAAACGGTTTCTAAGTGGCGTATGGAAATAAACATTACTACAGGGGATTTTTAGTTAGATCATATGATAAGCAGTACAACTGTGAAAACCGCAACCATAATTGTTCTGGGTCCTATTGCAAAGAAGACCTGTTTTATTAATTTTCCATAGATGTCTGCAACGTACAAACAATGACATACATATTTTATTATTTGCGTAGATAAATTAACAGAGAAAGGACTTGATTTAAGATTTTTTTATCGTACAAAGGTAGCAAACGAGCATTCAGTCCACCTGATGGTATGTGGTCACTGCCGCCCATGGACATCAGTAATCATCCCCAAGTACAATTAGATCATACCTAAGTTTGATCATAGATGCGTTGCTATCCCTGAGGACTAAGATGTTCACCTCGTGCATAAGTATAGCCGGCCACGACGCCTCTCCAAACCGAAAGACAAGAATTGCTTCACGGATGATTATGAGGGTGGCGGTGGTACCTCTCCGGTCGAACTAAACGAGTTCTACCACCTGGTAAATGATTTATGATTTTGTAAATATTTGAATATTTCTAGTCTTAAATTTTTGACACGTTTAGTAAGTAAGTAGTAAGTATATAAGTTTACTTTCTAATGGCATATAGCTACAACTAAAATATGCTGAACAGATTTGAATGGGACTTTTATTTTACAACAGGTTGTATGGCGATTGTTCGTAGCTTTTTTGGATGAAAACCTTTGTTAGGTCGTTTAAATTATCAATTCTCTTTCAAGATCATGTATAGATTTTATTCCCAATTACAATGGATATTTATTAAACTTGGCTGATCGTGATCGAATTGAAATGTGATAACGTAACAAAGGCGATGACACTGAAGTAAGGGGTGACCTTGATCAAATTATAATTTTCTCTTCGGTATAATTATCAAAATAATGGAAATTTAGTAGTTATCCTTTTTTGTGCATAGATTGTATAAGACTAATAAAAATATTACTTCTGCTACGGTTGCAACAACTATAAAATCAATTCAATTTTGTATTTTACTTATATTATACTTGTTTTCTAAATTTAAATATAATCTTCTACCTACTGCCCTGGTTTTGGCACGGTATTAATAATTTTGGCATCTATTTCAAATTATTTTTTTTTCTATTCTTCGGGAACGCATATAGCGTTCATTTTTTTTCTTGGATAAAAGGTCTTTCCTCTTCGTTATCCGTCACAATTATGTCCATTTCATGACCAGTGGTAGATACAGTAGGGAAGGTCTTAAACCGTAACAAATAAACTCATCTAGCGCATAGCGCATTTACTAATTAATTTAGGATTACGATTTATAAATACATAGATAATTTAAGAAATTTATATTCTATAGTTTTACACAGCCCTAAGTTTTATCGTCACGAGATGCTTCAAGGAATGTAAGGTTAGTATCACTACAGTATTCTTGTCATTTTAATAACAACAAAACTTTTTGTTCGTAACCATCTTTTTAAAGTTCTTAAGCTAAGAACTGTCACTAGTCTGATATATCGAATATTTTAATTATACTAGAACAAAATATAAACTAAAAAAAAATAAGAAAACATACACACGAATTAATAACCTCTTATTTTTGAAGTTGGTTAAAAAAAGCCAAAACAGGACTTATAGACAAATTTTGTATATCTGTAACGTATGTAGGTAATGGCTACCAAACCTTGCAAGGCTAGCGGTGAAATATAACGCAAATGTTTTTAAATCTGAGTGAAGATTAGTACCCGCCGTACTAACGCAATGAAGGCTGATGATGATGACATAAATCTATACGGTATCTTTGCCATTTTTGTTCTTAAACACCGATAAATAATAACTAAGCAGTTTTAACGTACTACTTATCAGGCGTTATGTCGTCTAGATTTTTCCTATCCTTAATAGCTTTTAGTGTACAAAGAAAGTGCCTTTCTAACCTATTACTTTACCTTTCTAATCTCAAATTTTATGTTGATCCATCAATCATCCACCATCATATATATTACTTAATAAGATACAATAAAATATATTATTCTACAGTACCATCAGGATATAACTTCGAATGATATTTAAAATTCCAGCACACAGTACATCAATCGTGCTGTTATTGAAATAGTACTGATTAAAACAGAAAGGAATCGTAATGCTTCAAAGGGCATCATTCCATCTAATATAATATTATAAATAGCGCTAGCTCGCGTTTTCGATTTTAATTTTGCGCGAGGTCTTATAATGTAGATAAATTATATCTACATCAAATAATAATGTTCAAGGTGGAATATAAAGTAGTACCGTAAAACCCTAAGCCGTGAGGGGTTTTAAAGATAAAGAATTTTCTGGAAAATGATCAGCGTAACAAGGGGATTCAATTTAAACCATCCATGCCATTTATTGCGGCTTGCATTACTTTTCGTCTTATTTTTGTAAAAATAAAACTTTAATACATTGAAACAGAGAAATAAAAGGAAAAAAATTGCTAGTAGCAAAATTTTACCATTTTGTTTTTTTTTTTAATTTACTAAAACTGCATACAAAAAGTAGGTACTGCCAAAAAAAATGATGGACTAGTTTATACATTCTATACGCGAAAAGACTTTTTTCCGACCTAATATCCTAAAATTCCAGTATTTAAAATCTGTTATTGACCGCGACATTCATGACCTAGAAACAATTATTTAAATGTAGCACGTGTGTGCAAAAGTAAAGTCAAAGGCACTGTTGATCGATGTTCGTAGCAATTACATGTCAATGAATTACATAGAGCGTTTAAAATAATAGAGAGATTAAGTACCGCTGGAAACGGCATATAAGGTGTTAAATTCAATAGACAGCTTAGTCTTACTCTTGCGTCCATAAGCCTTTCTTACACATTTTACAAAAATAGAATAATGAAAAAGAAAAAAGTAATATAACTGAAGAAGTTATTGCCTGGAGATTTATTTTTACAATATAAAGGTAGCAAACGAGCTGCAGTACACCTGATGGTAAGTTATCGATATCGCCCATGGAAATCGGTAACCAAGTACGATTAAACCGTATCTGAGGTTGGCCACAGATGAGGATTAAGATAATCGAGTGTCTTGACGGTTCATATTATGAAGCGCAACTAAATATGCCATATTAGCAGCATAATAATCTGAACATCTGATAATAAACACCTCTAAACACTTTATATGCTCGATGATGAATCGAGTGATTGATCGCGCGAACTCAGCCAGAATATATTAGAGTAACTGTGAACACTATTGTTTGCAGGCCAACAACCGTCCTCATCTTGTCAGCTAATGGCTCATGATATTACTGTTTGGACCTAACGGTGTGGTCCCGATAAGGAGCTATACTACAATGGGATTAGGCGTTTGCATTTCCGATCCGCGGACTGATATAGTTGTACATGTTTTATTGACTAACGGGATATAACAATATAGCTATATAAATGTCCTTATGAATTTTGATATATTAATTTATGTGATTTTTATAGTTTCGTACCTAGTTTGCGAACGGGACCCTACTGCTAAGGTATCCACCAATAAAAGAGGTATACAGTTGTACAATTGTACATATAGGTACTTGCAGTCGCGAAAGGAGAACAGATGCATTTTTTTTAACTCTTTCACCAAAAAGTACTCACTGATACAAAAATCGCTATGCGGCGTCATTGTTAACTTGTGTTCACCAATTTACCATATTGTCATTTGAGTGATAGGGACTGGTTGTTCATATATTTTACACGCCATTTTTCGATAATTACATTAATATAAGTACATATATATTAGTTGTTATTTATTAATTTGTATTTATATTTTATACTTTGTTTACGAAAGTAAATATGTTTTAGCTAACCACATGTACATACAGTCATATATTATGTTCTTTATTTTGAAATTTCAAAATACAATTTTAAGTTTTCACTTCTATCAGCAGTCCCTATGACTGACAATTTTTTGATAAGGTATTTATTTGAAGATTTTATAGTAAGTACAATTTATTTAAAAATAAATTTACAATTTAAATATACGGGTCTGAATGACGGAAAACAATTATTTGTTTCGGTAACATTGCAATGTCATCTGTCGATAGGACTCGGCGCCTTGCTCTCGTTTCAAATCGCTGATTTTCCTCCATGGTAGGTACATCATTATGAGTTTGGAAATAAATATCTTATTGCTCCCAACGCTCCTTCATTTAACAATAGGTAGCGAAGATCGGTTTCAATAACAAAATAAGTCCAAATGTTTTCGCGTATTGTTTCATTGGCCGTGAGACACACTTTCGTCAATGAACTAGAATTGTTTTAAGTTTTTGTCACTAAGTTGTTATTTTTTTGTAAATTAGTAGCAAACTAAACATGATATTTGATCCTATGAATATTTGCAATTGAAATATTCGACCGAAGTTGCTAAAATGTTGCATACTTTTTTCTAACACAATTCTTTTTTAATAGATGTCTCGGCTTTATGGAGTCCTGAAAATTCTATATACATAAACAAAAAATTCGCGCCACCGAATACAGTTAAATACTTTCAACACATTTCGATTGGTTTTTTGTGCAGTTTCTTTAATTGATAATATTTTGCTTTACTCAAATTAGAATGATAGATGAAAAGTTTATATGCAGTCCCTACTCCTCCTATACTACTACAAAAATATTTTTGTATCAAAATAAAATAGTTAATATTTTTCATATATTTGTAGTATTTATAAAAAATCTAGTCCTAATCTAAATATTATGGTTCAAGAGATCAAAATAATAGGATCTTGATGGCGCCCCTTTTGCACGGACCCCTAAAAGGGTCCTTGTAGATCATTTCAATTTAGGATTCCGTTTTTTCATAGGAATAATGTTAAGTTCGTATGCTAATACACTTCTTAATATTATTATGATTAAATATTATTAAGGTGTAGGTACAACTGCTAAAATATATTATATTCAACAAGTAACTATTTATAAGCACGTAAAAAACGAATATCGTAATAAGTAGGCAATTTAAATGAATAGACATTTACAAACTATACCGCATCTTTGTCTAGTGTTAGTATAAAATAAAATTACCACAATCAGTACCATAAATCTGCGCAATATATTTTTTATGATGCAATTTTGCGTATAAATTTTCCTTATCTTTTTCTATCAAACCAATAAACTCGATTCAAGGAAAAACCAAAAAACCAGTAAAAATGCAAATGCAATGAGTGCAACCTATATGACTAAAGGGGGCATCCATAGATCAGTCACGTTAAGGGAAGACCATGAGTTCGAGGAACAGGTGACATTGTTTTACAAGGGGTGTGAGGGGCCCTGAACCACCACGTTTCAAAATCCAATACATATATCAAAACGTATAATTAAACAAGACATTTTAACTACTTCTTCTACGAAAAATTTTATAAATCTTTCAAGAAGTTTGATTTGATGTTGATTGAATTTATGTTTTATTAAAAAATGAGCTTCTGCCTGCGGCTTCGCTCGATATATTAGGTAATTTTAACAAAGGCAGAAACACCATTTGTTTAATTGACACTTTTTTTATTTATGAACCGATTGAAATGAACAAACACTAAATGTTAAGTGAAGTTTGCCACAATACATCAGTGAAAACCGCAATCGAATCGGACCAGCCGTTTCACAGATTATCGCGAACAACAAATAGACAAACCGACAAACAGAAAAAAAACTAAAAATATTTTTTTTTTAGGTTCTATTCCTTAGCGAAGATCCCCAGTATCGATTGGTACAGGCGGCAATCAGTTACAGATTTATAATATGTATAGATAGATAATATAACACTATCACTAAGGCTCCATTGCTTTTTTTTATATCTAAACCTAGCATAATGGCAGACGGGCTACCTGATGGTAAGTAGTCACCGTCGCCTATGGACACTTGCAGCACCAGAGGGACCGCCCATGCATCGCCGGCTTTGAAGGAGAGCTCTTATACGGCTGTATCTCTTAAACAGTAATTATTTGTTATTACTAACTGACCCAGTAACCGTTCTTCTGCCATAAAATAAATTAAATTTATGGGGGTTCATGTCAGGGATGAAAATTTAGAGTTGTATGTATTTTTAAGGCCACATCGTAAAAAAATAAAAATTAAAAAATATGTGCAAAAAATAAAAAAAATTGGGCTGGACCACCCTTATTACTTAGGGATATGAAAATAGATGTTGACCGATTCTCAGGCCTACCCGATATGCACATAAAATTTCATGTGAATCGGACGAGTCGTTTCGGAGGAGTTTAGTAGCAAACACTGCGACACGAGAATATATTATTTATAAATATATTTCTATCTATAGTTGATCTTATGAACTTGATTTATTAACATAAAATAGCGACCATAGTATTGAGTATTCTAAGGGGTATAAAGTACTACGTATGCTCCAACTCACGTTTGACCGTTTTTTTACCTTTCAGCCAAATGCGGAGAACGAACATAAATGTGTTAGTCAGTGTCGGCATATATTTAAAACTAAAATGCCTATCATAATTTGACAAATAAAATTATGGGTAGAAGATTGATTGTCCGTTGGTCGTAGGCTATATTTATGTCGCCACATTAAGTTTAATTTGTCACCCTCTTAAGGATATTTTATTTTTTACAAAAAAATATGTGATATAAAACATTGGGTTGTATTTACAAGATCACGTGTTATATGTTCGTAACACTATTAACTTAATAATGTCAATCATGTTTAGTTTTTAAACTTTTTACAATGTTAACGGTATCACTCACAGACTGTTGAAGAGTCAAGATTCCCTGGTGAAGCATTGTTGTGGAGGAAATACGTATTGGAAGATATAGACGGGAATTGTTGCAAAGTAATTTAATCCGAATTTATAAGCTTATTACAACTTTATTGATTCGTACAAAAATACAGCACTCTGACTAGATAAGTCTTACGAGACTATTAGACTTAGGTATTTAGTGCCTAGATAATGAGCAATCAGATGCATTGAGCTTTGAGGTTTGAGGCTTTGAGGCCTTAACAGTTGATATTTCGAAAATATTAAAGAATAATACGTTTGCCATAAATAACCTACGCTAGTCGCCAAGGTTAGGATTCGTATAATAATATTCTGAAATTGAAATTCAAATGTGGTTATTTGCTGGGTTCGGTTGCATAAAAGGTGTTACATATTAAATTCACTTCAGCTCGGTTTACTTCAATAAATTCTGTCTGTAATGTGTAAAATATCTGTTTTTTTTTTAATGTGTAAAGGTAGCAAACGAGCATGCAGTCCACCTGATGGTAAGTGGCCACTGCCGCCCATGGACATCAGTAATCATCCTCAAGTACGCTTGAGTCAAACCTAAGTTTGATCACAGATGCGTTGCTACCCCTGAGGACTAAGAAGTTCGCCTCACGTTAAAGTACCTCCCCGGAACTACATGAGTTCTACCACCTGGCAAACACTTAATGAAACACTTAGTTCTGAGAGTGATATTTTATCTAACGAATATATTTTATTTTGTTTTTTACTTCAAAAAAGGAAAAGGTTATATTCAACCGTATGTACTATTTGTGTATATTCTACAATAGGTATCTCAGTCGATTGCTTTTAAAACTTTTGAATTTTCTTTTTGACAGGGTTCACTGTCGGGATACCTGATGAAAAAATGTCGATGAAATCGAATGAATTCTTTAAAATTTACAAGCACGAACTCGAGCGTCTCATAAGCGTAGGAAAGTTTTATTACGGCGTAACTTCTGTAACTGGACATTAGGAATCCGACCATACCCCACAATAAACTTTAGACCAAGAACTATCCAATAAAAAGGATACGAACACCTTTAATAATTAATCTTATATGCATATTTTCTGTACAAAATAGTTTTCATGTACGAGCCGGCTGGCTTAGATTTTTTTGAGTGTATAACACGCGACGTCATTCTCTTATATATGTCCCAGATATTATAATAACTTAGCTGACTGGGCAAACGTTTTTCTGCTATTAATTAAGATCGCGTATCAAAAATCTTATAAAAAAAATTGTGTCCAAAAAAATAAGGCATAAAGATAGCTTACGGTCAATTCTCAGACCTACCAAATTTATAAAGATCGGTCCACCCGTTTCGGAGGAGTTGATAGCAAACACCGTGACCCGAGATTTTTATAATTTAGATAATTTTAAGTACAAAATAGGAGGAAATCCACCCAAATAAAATACGAATTGGAAAAAATCTTACAAAAAACAAAACAACAACTAAAACAAAAAAGTCAGCAAAACTTTTCAAGCACAAAATTTGTTTATTAATTTAAGCTACTTAATGTAACGAATTATAATAATAGCTTCTACCTTATACGTTATAGGTATGTTTTACCTACATATCAATTCTGAAATCAAAATATTTTTCAGGGATAGATTTTTTTTCTGGCTCAAAATACCCTGTCTCAAAAAGTCCTTTTTGATGAGTCCTTTTTCATAATGAACGATTAAGTAATTAAGGCGTTAATGAGTAACAAACAAACTTACATTCGTATTTGTAACATTAGTAATATTAGTTATTAAGATCAGGTAGATCAACAACAGTCAAATGAAAACGTTCATAATTCGCAAAATATGGGTAAAATATCTTTCTAGGATCAAGTATGTACCATATTTTCGTTTAGATAAAACGTTATACAGCGGAAGTTCTATGATTTTAATATTTAAATGACACAGGACGGCGAATAAAAGAAGGCTGAATGCATAAAAAACGACATAGTTCGGTGGTGCTCATCGTTGCTTGATGATATTATTCCGCAAGGCTTATTTTTTTTCTTTTAAACTACAATGACAGAGTTTTTATGTTTTTGCGATTATTACGTTATTATCGTAGTACATAAGTACTTATTATATTATTTTATACGAATATTAATCAAGAGAGCTCATCTTTCTAAAAGATGAGGGTAGCTAATAGAAAATTAGATTTTTATTTAATTATATATCTTTATATTTATTAAAATAGGTTAATATTGTTTGTAAAATTAAAGTATTGGTCTTAGGTACTTAAATGATATTTTTTGCAAAAATATACAAAAAAAAACTTTTTGAAAAGGACTTACCTTGTATTTCATTTTTCAGTCCTTTTAAAAATAAAACACTGGCACTAAATGTCAGAAAATTTATACAGATTAAAAAACTCGTAAAAATGTCTACTCAATAGAGAAGTCGTTTTATTTTTTAATCTTTTTATCGATGTTATTTTCGCGCGGGATAAGAGCCGTAGCACCGCGCATGCGTACTGTGTGGCTGCGCGGCAATGGCTG
>DWNR01003060.1:0-12196 GCA_018250455.1 Polygonus leo
CATGGGCGGCAGTGGCCACTTACCATCAGGTGGACTGCATGCTCGTTTGCTACCTTTACACAATAAAAAAAAAAATCGTATTGTATACTTATCGTACTTGGACTTGACCACAGATACGGTGCTACCTCTGAGCATTTTCTGAGCCTTTTGAACATCTTAATGCTCAGAGGTAGCAACACACCTGTAGTGCAGTCCAAGTACGAGTTAATCTTGGTTGGGGTTAATTACAAAGGTCTAAGTAGTTCTCACTTACCATCAGATGAACTCTAGAGTCCTTTGTAACTGTATTAAAAAAATATCACTTAATACACAAAAAATAAATATCTTTACACGAGATTACCGCTGTTGCTGAAAACAAAGCAAAAAGCAACCGCCATTCAGTTAAATTGAATACAAGTCAGGGAAGCCAAACCACACTGTTAGCGAGCGTGTCCCAGACACGATCTGATATTTAATTCTGCCGCCATTGTGAGCATGAAATGGCCGATAAAATTCACATGACGAAATAATTTCGGTAACGGATTAAAGTAAGGGAGTTTCGGCGTTTATCCGACTGAAGGTAAAAAAAATATTTAAGTCAGTTCTTAAGAGCGAGTTGCTAAATTCGTCGTGCTTAATTTAGATATGTAGAAATTTAGATCGATGGTAAAGTCATACAAAATATGAAATAGAAAAGGTCAAAAGTAGACAGAGTAGACGGATAGTTAGATAGTGTAGTTAATTATTTAATTTGTAAGCACTAATGTGTAAGGAAATTTTAAAAGTTGAATTTCACAATAATATCATTGATCTTGAAGTCGATGATCCGAAGCTTAAATAGTTAATGGAAGTCGTAACAAGAAGTGCAGAAATTGTCGAAAAATTAATGCAATTATACAATCGCAACTTAGACTTCACACATGCACCTTCTATCGATTTTAAATACGAATCTTGGTTATTTTATACTTAGCTTTTGACTACAAAGTTGCGTCTATCTAATAAGGGCAATTCCAATATTTCATACTCATGTTAAATTAAACCGAAATGTCGCGAATTAATAAAATGAAACCCTAATCGAGACATGCCAAATTCATAACCGTTGACCGCTGCACACGTTATTTATAGACATTTTGAATGGTTTTTAATATCAACGTGGGTTAATAGATTCGCATGAACTTTTAATGTATCGAATGAATTAGTGTCATCAATATTGCTTCACTCATTTCGGTAAACTAAATCCCGTCGCTACTTTTATTGATCAGATTGATTAAATGTATTTTGTAGACTTTGTAACAGTACCTACATACTTTAAGTAAAAAAAGAATTGTGTATCAGTCTTGAAGAGGCGTGGTTACCGGCTATACATTCCAGTTTTCAAGGGTAACAACGCATTTGTGGCCAACCTAAGGTATGATTCAACTGTACTTGGGGTTGGTTTCAAATGTCTCGAAAATGTCAAAAGTATCAATGACCATTTACCATTAGGTGACCTGCAAGCTCGTTCGCCTTCGTCATATTAAAATGTAATTCATAATTAATTGTAAATTTATTTTAATAATAAATATTAAATCAACTACTCAGTTTGAATAGTCTTGTATTGTAACTATAAAACAGTGAAAAAATAAATGTTAAAGATAAAACCGAAATTGATTATATTCTAAGCGGTTTTTAAAATATTAGCGATTAAATAAATCATCCTTAACAAGTTGTTAAAAATACGGTTACAAATCAATTAACCTTCATTAAAACACTGTTTATTCTAACTAACGCGATAAGTCAGTCAATGACCATTTCTGTATTGACCTAATATACGAGTACGTACAAAGTCATGCAGACGTATTACTAACATGATGTATCGCGTCCGGAAGTTTCAATTGCTTCAAAGCTTTTTATATTGCCTCAATTAATTTAAATGTCTTTCTTTGTTAGCCGTTTCAGTTTATATGCTCATTGTTCTAGCTTAAGTACTCCACTCTTAGTTGAATCCTCTTAGACTTTAAGGGCTTAACGTAACTACTGATATTAAGAGTTTTTGTCTCAACTTCCAAGTACTTGCACTTGAGAGTAAGATGTTTGTGGTTTACAGTTATTGTAGCGAAATTTCTCTTGATATTCGTATTGTTACTCGTAATATAGGTAAACAGTTTCACGATTTTACTTAATTATATATCCAATAGTTTACTATGTCTAATTTAAAATCTCTAATATATACAATTTTCGGGTCACAGTGTTTGTAGCAAAACTCCTCCGAAATAGCTTGATCGATATGAATTTTTGTGTTTATATTCTGTAGGTCTGAGAACACAAACTATTTTTTATTCCCCTAAAGGTTGGTCCAACCTATTGTTTTTTTATTTTTTGGACAAAATATTATTATTTTTTTTATGATTCGGCATTAAAATACTTAGGTTGTATCCCAATTTTTCACTCTTCTTCCACCAGCTCCCAGTTTTAATCACGACTAGCGGTTTAGGCTGTGCGTTGATCAGTCAGTCATTCAGGACAAAGCATTTTGTATGTATAGATTTTAGATTTTCAGTTTGTCTGAACAACGTATATTATAAATAATCTAATGATTTAGGATACCCACTCTGTTGCAATCCCATTAATATCACTATACTACTCTCGTATCTATGAGAAAAAATACTATTAACTATAATTTGATCGCTACGTTTTTGATACATTTAAGGTCTGTTAACATAACATGAGTGGAACCATGGGGAAAGTTATACGAAGATTAAAATTGCCACTTAGACTAAGTGGCCATTTCAATCTGTACAAGACCATCAAATCCATATTTTGTTTCGTCGTGTATTTTGCAAAAAACAGATTCGAAATAAGTCGATACAAAATGAATCGTATGCAACTTTTCAGTACCTATCCAATAGTTCAGTTAATTATGTTTCTCATACAGAAAATTCGTTAATGTAATTGGATGACGTCAATTTTGTCTGAATGCGACTGGATGATTGCAGATTTCTGAAAATAATCCCCATCGATTTAAAAATGCAACGTTACACAGAACCAATTTCGTTTAATTAAATAATTTGGATATAAACATTTAATTCCATGAGCAGTTCACATTGTGTTTAATTTTCATCAATATTGTACCAATTTCGACTGTGATCTCTCTATTATGAATGTTTAACGCGTCGCGGTAAGGGGACCGCAACACATATGGAATGAAATGATATAGACAAGGTAACTAGTTACGGAGATAACGTGTAATACCTATAATTCAACACAGATCATTTTCAACACAAATCAAAGTTGTGAATATGTAGGACTAATTTTCGAATTAGAGATGTGATTATCCCTGTTTGATTAAAAGGTACATCCATCTATTGTAATTATCGCGTACCTTTAGCCGTGACGGTCAATTTGGAAGATTATTCTTTGATGTAGATGACAATCAACTGATGTCATATTAGAACCGCTTGGCTTCAGTTTAACTCTCGACTTGAGTTTAAGTTAATGGGTGTACTGGCAACCATGGTGGCTATTTTATCGCAGTTCTGAAATTAATCAGAGTCGCTACCGCAGCGTGTGCGGTTCATACCCCACTCTGTCTAAAGATGGTGAAACTCTTCGATGTATGATCATGTTATCATAGCACCTTTTATCAATCTTAAGCTTTATAATTTTGGATTTGGTTTCAATAGTATGGTAAGACAACAAATAAAACAAGGCATTACCGCTCAATCCTTAGGGGTAATTACCGTATCTATTGATCTATATGAAATAAAATATAATAAAATCTATATAGAATAAAACATGCAGTCTACCTTAATAAGTTATTATTGCTTTCATTGCTACACAGACATCTGTAATCAATTCTTATATTAAAGCAATATCTGAGTACAATCACAGATGACCCTGAGTATTGAGATTTTCGCCTCGTGTGTCTGAAAGTTAATAGGATTATGTCGGTGGCAGTATTACATGCCCGGATAAGTTTTACTTCGTAGAAAAGTTAGTACATAAAGGAAGTAAAAACTGGCTAATAAATGTATACAATCATGAGGGAGTATTAAGATTTTTTACGACAACATGTCACAATTGGATGAGACGCCCCTAGTAAATTGGCAATCACTCATGGGGTGGCTATCGCTAAACCGGAGGAACCGCCAATACTTTCGAGTAATTTTTCCGACTTAATAATAGCAGAACAAGAATACGTCTATGTTCTTAGTCCCCCAACGAATTCACGCAAATTGCAGATGTGTAACGAAGCGATTGTAACATTCTTTTTGTTGAATGGTTTTATAGACCTTGCGATAAATTAGACTAATGCGATGAGGCGTGACAGAACATTTTAGAAATCTAGTGGGACTAGAAAATAATGCGGTTTATGTGTTCTTGTTTCCGATGTCATTCACGGATACTTTTGAAACACCTTGTTGCATGCTTCATCAAGTAAACTAAAACGATCTACTGAATGTTAAAAATCGATGTGCAATGTACCTAACCTATCTGTGTATAATATGACGAAGATGTATTTTTTCCAGCCAGCACTAAAATGTATACATAATAGCTTTCAGAAAACCGAAATAAGAAAGACAACGACGAAGCTGCCATTTAAATAACGAAACAATCACGAAAGTAATCAAGAATCTGATTTTAAAACAACATCCAATGGTATCATCATTCAAATTACTTCATCCCCTAGACATCGCTGGCAATGGAGTGGAAACGCTCAAAAATGTAATCCATTTCTCGTACTAGATACATCATGAGATAATAAATGTTGTAAAATATTTCTCCCGCGACGTACATCTTGATTTTTTATGGCTTCAACCGGGAATACTTTTAAAGTTTGAGTATTCGAGTTCTGTAATTCAGATTTTATCGTGCTTTTATTGCTAAATGTAGAACTTGTGTCATGTTTTTCGTTCTGTTGTGGAATTTAAAGATACGTTCTTTCTTTATTACGATATTGCTTAATTAAGAAAACAAACGCACGATGCGATTTTGGCAGCCTTAGGTTTTTATAACTAGCAAAGACTAGATTAAGACTTTACTAGCATGCCTATGTTAGGATTCGCTCGTATAACGCCATTAATGTGTCGCTATAATTTAACCCCAAATCAGTCCTAATTAATCTGAAATATAAACTACGACAAACGGCCAGTAGGGCCAACAACAACTACACATTCGTAAAAAAAACAGTTCCGCAATTATAATTTGTTAATAGTATTTGAGTGGTAGGAATATTTATGTTATTTTACATATAGAAAACAATAATGTTCTGAGAAATTTAAATTTGAAAATTTCCTTTTTTAAAAAATGTAATTAATGAGGATAAATAGGTTGAATCGTACAAATATGTTATTATATAAATTCGTCGGCCTATATAAACAAATTGCCATCGTAGGGATTACGAGGATGTTTTAATTAATTTTAAGGTAAATACATCACGGAATTTAATTATATTTGAATCATGTTGTACAGATGAATACAATGAATCATTTGTAAATATCATACAATTTATATAACTTCATTAAAATGAAAACTGAATAGATCAATGTACGGCATTCACATGTACACCTACTAGAAATAAGCTTGAACAAATGCTGTATTATGAGTGAGGTCCCAGAATGCTGGGAACATTAAATTTACTCTGCTGTCGCTGTATTAGCCTTTTGATCTAAAAAAAAACTTGATTAACCACCTGGACATGCGGACAAAATGCTGATAATAATATAAAGTGACATAATTTTACCGATTCCGAAAATTGCTTACGGAATTTTTTCCGCTATATACATATTTGGACTTTAAGACATCAAGTCAAATAAAAAATATTAAATGCCATGTCTTATACAAAATCCCCCGATGGAGCGAAGATTGCAGTGATAATTGCCATAGAACATTTCAAGTTGTATCATTAAAAGATTGAAAGATTACTCGTTCAGCTTGGGGTAAAAATCGGCCTAGCAGTAGATTTATCTCATTAGTTTAATGGCGCGTGGAAAAGATGGGGGGCTAAGTTCAATTGGAATGTACAAAGTTTGAGACGAAGATTAGATGTTTCGCAATAATGTGATGGATAATGCATCTGGTTAGACTTGAGTAAGATTAGTTTTTCATACCAATGCTTTTCCGGATAAAGGCGTTTTATATGGTAATGTGGACACAAACATACCTATAACCTATCTTAAACCCCGAATTTGCTTTTGAGTCTAGTACTCACGCAGTAGTACTACAGAAATATAACATATTTATTTCGTCTTAACTTTGTTTCGTTGTAAGTCCTGGGTTATGTTAGATTTTTAATAGTACGAGCTTCTCTACACGGCTTTTACCACGTAAACTTCCCGTATATTTTGTTTAAATCTTTAAGTAGGAACCGTAGATATTTTCTGTATAAAATGTAGAGTGTACTTTTTACTGTTAAATTCTCTTTTAAGTTTGAAGTAAGATGTTTAACGTTTATCTCCTTTACCATTCATCATCATTTACCCTCGAAAAGATTTATCGTTGTCAATGCATTTGATTTTACATAATATGAGTAATCGTAGCAAAATAATAATTTTGGTGGAAAACTTTGCTTTATTTGATTAACTTTAATTACTTAATGAACTATTACGCTACCATCGAAGGGAATAAAAGGGCCTTATTTCGTTACCATATCAAGCTTCTTTTTCAATTTCCAGCCTCGGTCACATTCAATACGTTTAAAAATTTAGAAAGGCACAAATGTTCATTCATGATGATAAAATAATTAATAAAATGTTTAATCACCAGCCAGTTCTAATCATTAATAATTCGATTTTTATGTGTTCTAAAATACATGAGACAAATACATATTACAAAAGTTTTATAAGATTCATATCTTGTTACTTACTCATTGATCCTTATAATCCACATAAATAAATACACCATATATTTGTGTGTCCAATTATCACAAATTACCGTCGTATCACCGAAAGTATTTTCCCTACGCCTCACGATTTCGTATCATCCACTCAGGAATGCATCTGTGGGGGAAGCTTATTGGAAAAGTTTTAACTGGCTTACATTTGATTAGATGAAACTCTCCTAATTTGTTAAACCACGACAGGTAAACGATGAGCTATGAACGATTCCCTTTGTCTGTAAGTATATATATTAAAAGCTACATAAATATATTGCTTAATTTCTTTTTAGATACATTAGCTGCGGAATTTTGAGTTCAAAAATGTATTGTAGTTATAGAAGATCAAGTCTTATTCGGATTTTAATAACACAAAATACAGTTATTGCGAAAGTAATGCAAACGGCTAATGATATCATTTTCAAAACATTTGTTTTTACAACGTATCTAATTTTTTTATGAAAATATCAAAGGATTTTGTACTTTGCTCTTAGTTATCGTTGGAAACGAAATATCTTAGTTATCGTTGGAAATGAATAACGTAAAATATATCATTAATTCATCTCATTGCATTTTCGAGCAGTAACTTGTAGGTGAAACAAGACCTTTACATTTGATTAGACAGGACTCACTGGAACTTTGCAGAATGACATCGAAATGTACTTTTTATTGCACGTAAACAACTTGCTACCTGTTATCTGACCCTCTTTTAAGGTATTTCTGTTTCTATTTTACTGCCAATTACTTCTGTGACGTTTTACGTTTGTTTTTAACCCACTTCAAATAGAAGAGGTTATCAATTCGTCTTTTGTTTTTTTGTATGTTTGCTACGCGATTACTCAGCTTATTCTGAACGGATTTTGATGATTATTTTTTAACACGCTTATATTAGCTTCACTTGTATGTAGTAGTGTAGTGAATAAAGCGTGGGGCGCTTTGTGCCATATTTTTCATATATCGAGCAACCCACGCTTTTTCCACAATAATACTAGTATTTTCCGTTCATTATTGTTTTCAGCTTATATTAAAAATTATTTTTTTACTTTTTAGTTTGATATGCTCTAAAAGCGTGTTTTTTTTAGTTTTATTAAACTATATTTATTTGTTATTATTAGCGTATTCCTGAAAATTTTTATCGTTTATTGTAATATGAAATTGTTCTGTAATTATTCTGTCTATAGAAGTTGAAAATATGTAAATAAAACATTACTCTGTTTGTATTATAACATATTTTAACGTACATTGCATTCTTGTTTATTTTTTACCTTAAATTTCCTATCGCTCTTCATCCAATTTACCTTCTTACCTAAATATTATTGCTATAAAAATGTACACATCATCACATATTTCAGAAACAATTCCTTGTATTTATCTTCCGTGATGTTATTATACAGACAATTTAGAATAGAACAAAGTCAATTCTCCAGAAGCCAGCAAAGCTTTTCAATTACTTTAAAATCTCTAGCAAACATTACTGAATGGATGTTAGTGTAGCCTTAATATTCCGTACCATTACTATGTTTTCATTCCTTACCGCATTATAATAACAGTCGAAGCTTTGAAACATAAGAAAACTTCATATTTTTTTGCAATTGTTTTAATCTTTTAAAAAATCTTGCTTTTATACTAGTTTTACAGTTTTTTATACAAATAATTCGTGTAAGTAATGATTGTAAAAAGATTAAGTGAAATATGTTAATTAATTGAATAACGTAATCTTATATTGAAAGTAAATACGAAGCATATTAAATAACGCTTGTACTTCACTTTAACAAACGTGTTAATCAAATGTTTGAATATCCTTGTATAAATAGATATAAGAATTATATAATGTAAAATATACCACAAAGGCAATATGTCTTCTAAAAATTATGCAACGTAATATTTCATAGATCAATTGATTGCGAATTCTATCAACTTCACCACGCATCAAAAAACCATTATGAGTACCTCTTCTTACAGATGAAGAAGATTAAGGTCAGGTCCATCGCGCGGGTCAAGTGCGACTGGGGCGAGTGCTACAATTGTCTAGACCGCATTTACCGCACTTTATATGAAGTGAACTTGATGACGGATCGCTTTAATCTACATTATGAAGACGTCTGAACGAAAATGACCTAAGCAATATTTTTATAAAATTCGTACGCGACAAGCCAAAGAATTCTAGTGGAAAGATGTTTTCTTTATATGCAAACATAACTTTAATTTATCCATCGCTTTAAAGTTAATTAATAAAAATAAAATATAAATGCTGCAAATGAACAACGTCGTATTGAGAAACTAGTATGTGTGTTAAATTTGTATTTATGCCGTATATTTACTTGTTTTTAGTCTTGCGTATTGAAATATAAAAGAAGAATCTAAACGTAAACTGACTGACTATTGCTTAACCTTTTCTTGAAGAGCTCCATGTCATAACACTCCGGGAATACCTCATAAAGATAATCATCTCATATGCATAAAGATTTCCTAAAGAACGAAGTAAAGTTGTGGTCACAATTTGATTGTCAATCCCGCAAAATGTTTATTCCGTAATACCAAATAGGTATTTATAAATTGTCTTTGATATTGATATGTTGGTACATTGTAATGTTTGTAATGTATTTTTCTTTGTGTTTTCATTATTTTGTGGTTAGTGAGTAAAACACGTGTCATTATAATAATATCTTATTACTTATACTTTATTTAATACCTACTTAAACTAAGCTCCAAAATGTGCCTTTTGGCTTAGCGTAAAAATATTTCAAAGTTATTATATTTTTATAACGAAAGTTTAAGCCGTACAAAAATAACTTTTTATTAAACCAAATGATAATAACAATGAAATTTCTGAAGTTCAGTCTGGCTTTGCGTTAGCTCACAAAAATTACAATGTTCAAAAGAACTGCAGATTCAAAATACGTGCTTGGCATTATAAAATACATTTTTGCATAACCTTTTTCCTTTGAAGTTTTCGTGACGTTTCTTTTCTTTCCCCAACTTTCAGGATGCCTGTGATATTGTTAATGTAATGTCTTTTGTTATAGATTTAGAAATAAACATAATATGTGCCATAGGTTTTGTGTGTTTTCTTAAATATATAATCTTTTATTTATATAGTAAATGATTTCTTCTTAAAGTACTCTTAATTTGCATCATTTATCTTTCTTTGTAACTCTAACTAAATTAATAATATTTAATTATAACTTATTTCATTATTCTTATAATGTTGTATTCGGGCTTTAAATACCCTTTACGTTTTTAAACCAGTACCTAATGTAGTCTTAATTATCGCTACCAAAATAGATAAATTACTAAGATTTTTTATTATGTCTCTTACAAAGGCACATTTTATATCATCATATACATATATTTTCGTAACCTCAAGGCGCTTACGTTTATATACCGTATTTTACATTACAAATTGAGTTGGTTCTTCCATTGTATTCTTTATTTCGGGGCGAAACGCAAACATTAGAACGTGTTCGCACCGCTCACAAGTCGTCTTAGGGCCTTTGTCTACACTGTTTACTGCTACTTTACGGTTAAGGGAACATGTCTCACTGCGCACTAAGAAAGATTTGAGCTGAGTAAATACTGTGAGTAATACCGGCAATGTGTTGTGTGAGAGACTAGCAAATTCTATTTTTCTGTCGCTATTAATATATATAAATCGTCTTGTCTGTTGTCTATTGTTGTTCTGTCTTCAAGCAAAAATCTATATATTTAACTATAGCATTAGTAGTAGTAGTGCATCATATACAAGATACATAGATGTGCATCATATACAAGAAGTACAAGGAGGTATAAGGAAATTAAACAAAGTAGTTCTTTGATTCGAATATCTCCTTGCGAATAATAGCAAGATTATTTTTGAGTTCTACCTTGAATGATTTTACAATGAGGATATTAAGTATGAGAATTTTAGCTTTTAAACTATGTATAATGATTTTTTTAAATTCTCGAACCACCGTGATGACCTCGGCATCAGCGACTTAGTTATAAATTAAATTTAATGTAGGTTTTGGTTGCTCTAACTAACTAATTGCTCGATCTAATGATTATTGGGGATTAATCATTTAAAACTATATTTCATCTTTTATCGCATGAACGTGGGTTTTACGACAAGTGTCCACATTTTTATAGCAAAAATGCGGCTCTGTCACAGTGTCTCGTCAAAACAAACTTTCAGTAAGTCTTAATTAAAATGGATTATACGTTTGACTGTGTATACAGGTTGCTTTGTCGTTTCATTATTGTTCGTGGTGCTGCAAAATCGTGTGGAAATATTGTTAAAATCATAACTAATTTTGATGGATATATATAGGTATATAGGTCACATCACATTATTTTAATTGGGTTTTTATTATTGTATTTTGACTTGTATACAAACGATGCCTTTAAAGACTAATAAACTATAGGAGTTTACACACTTCTTAACAATTACTTAGATTACTTCTGTTATTACTTTACAATTTATATTTGTTTATTGGTGTTGTTTATATGAAGGTAGCAAACGAACATGCAGTTCACCTGATGGTAAGTGGTCACTGCCGTCCATGGACGTAATCACCCCCAAGTACAATTAAAGCATACCTTAGTTTGAACACAGATTTGTTGCTACCAATGAGGACTAAGATGTTCGCCTCGTGTATAAGCCGGCAACCACGCCCCTCCAAACGTAAACACAAGAATTGCTTAACGGAGGATTATGAAGGTGGCGGTGGTACCTCCCCGGTTGAACTAAACGAGTACTACCACCTGACAAACAAACTTCAGTTATTTTGTTAGACACAGTGTACATCCGAGTACATTTGGTATGTTATAAGTTTCAAAATTCTAATTCATGCTTCTGAGTCATATTTTTTCATGATTGAAAAACCGCTGTGAATCCATCAATATGTATGAGCAATACACAATGTATTTATTATTTTAGCCATATAGTACTTACATAAGATTCCTGAAAACAATAATTATGTGCACCGAACACCTAGTCTCAGGTCTCCAAAGTGTTACAAGTGCAACCAGTTTCCTTGTATTCAAATGTAGTGTAATCCATATGAGTCATCTCATTGTCTAAGGTCGCGGCCTATCTCATCTGAGGGTAAGATGAGATTAATCATTGTGGTTTGTACATCCAATACCATTGTCAGGGTGTCATTTATTTACACTTGTGTTATTGTCAGTTTTAATAGTACCTGCATATTTGTGGCATCAATTGTCTGTTGTGATATCCCATTAGTTGTTAATGTTAATGTTTGTAAATCTTAGGGCCGGTTGTATCAAACTGTTGGTTAATGTAACATAGGTACGTTAAATAATAACGATTACGTAGGATGTTTTACGTTCGTTAAATTCAAAGTGTTGTTTCATGGCATGACAAAC
>DWNR01003061.1:0-12196 GCA_018250455.1 Polygonus leo
TTGGGGATGACTACTAATGTCCATGGGCAGCAGTGACCACTTACCACCAGGTGGACTGCATGCTCGTTTGCTACCTTACCCAATTACTAAGGCTTCGCTCTTCGTCCGTCCGTCCGTCTATCATAGGGCTGATCTCTGAAATAGGTACAAAATTGAATTTTTACCGAATGTTTATTATTAACGCGACCATATTAACAAGTACATACTGTACAAATATACTGTGGTGCAAGGCCATTTAGTTATTTATTTAACATTTTTATAACTACATTTAAATGATCATAAAACTCCTGGATTTTTTTTATATTTGAAGTAGCAAACAAGCTGTCCGCCTGTTGGTAAGTAGACACAGACGCATCTGTGACAAACTTAATAAATAAGTTGCTACTCCTAAGGCCAGAGATGGTCGCCTTGTGGATTAATGTAATTCATACCCTTTGACGGTGATACCACTTGGACGAACCGTATAGATTCCTATTTCTCAAATTATGTTATACACTAGCGTATTTTATTTATATTATCACTTGCTATGTCTCTTTTCTTAAGGAAAATTTCGTGAAGAAATATATGTCTGAGACGTTGACAAAAATGAAATCTTTAGGTTTTTTTATCATATAAAGGTTACCTTTAACGACCATGCAATCCTCCTGATGGTAAGTGGTCACTACCGCCCATAGACATCAATAACCACCCACAATTAAATCATACCTAAGTTTGATCACAGTTGCGTTATCCTACTCCTTAGGACTAAGATGTTCACCTCGTGTATAAGTATAGCCGGCAACCACGCTTCTCCAAATCGAAACACAAAAATTGCTTCACGGAGCGATGGCGGTAGCGATGGTACTACCCCGGTCGAACTACACGAGTTCTACCACCTGATTGGTTGATGTACCTTGGCCAGTGTGGTAGATTAAGGCCTAAATCTTTCTCATTTATTTTCGTTACAAGAGACCAGTGTCAAGCAGGGTAGTGTAGGAATGTAGATAATAAACAAACTCATAGGCAGAAGCTAGCTAAAATAAAACTCCAGTTAATCTTTGAGGAACATTCAAAAAACTTAAAGAGCTATTTGAGACTGCTTTAATTGCTCGGAACTCCATTTGGAAGACTTTAAATATGCTTCTGTGGTCTCAAGCGGCTCCATGTCTGCTTTTGCTAGATTTAAACTTACTTCTTAATCCAATTAGGCATTTCGTGATATCCCAATTGTCTGAATACTTGTAAGTATCTTAGCGTTCGTGGAAAGTAGTTGTGATATAATTCTTAAGTTTGGATCGAATGTTTAAATCATTACAGAAATACGCTATGTTTATCTTAATTGCCAGAACCAGAACGTAAGATTTAAGACTGCACTCGTAAGTTCAGGTCTTTTCTCATACAGAGAAAGGGTTAACGCCACACCGCGCTGGCCTTTTTTTCAAATTCAAATTCGAAAGTTTCTATTCATCATAAGAGATTCATCACTATATGAACGTCAATACAAAATTGCTTGGTATTTTTTTTTCATATCTGTGTAATTGTTAGACTTCACACACCCTTTAGATGTTTTTGATAGTCTCTTGGGTCTAAGTTTCGTCACAATGTTTTCCACCGAAAATAAATAAGTAATAATTTCATTTGGAAAATCTAAGGTCTGCCTGGCCCGGCATCGAATCCAAACCTCCAGCACGAACGAAGCGAATGTCTAACTAGGATATCACTGCTTCCTGCTTACCTACGTATGATATTAAACGAACACTTTTATGTCTACATAGACTATACATATAATAAATCTGTAGAAGGGTCAATTCTGTACATTGAAAATATTGAAAAAATAAATAGCAGGGGGTGTTACTGGATCGATACCAAACCCAAATATGTGATTAAAAAAATTTTTGTCTGTCTGTCTGTCTGTATGTTCAGGCATCACGTGAAAACTAACGGTTCGATTTCGATGAAACTTGGTATAATTATACCTTATTATCCTGGGCATAAAATGGTATACTTTTTATCCTGGAAAAATACGTAGAAAAAAAAATCTTCATCCACGCGAAGACCGACATCCGCGCGGACGGAGTCGCGGGCGGAAGCTAGTAGATAATATAATTGACCTTGGCTTTCTGATTGAACTAAATGGATTGTGAATGAATTTAGTCTTCCTACTTTGAACGTCTATGTCTAGAATAATTCCGTACCAGGCGTGAATACGTTGATAAGTCGAATTGCAATATAAATGTAAATATCTTAAGATGTTACGTTATTCTCTTTAGTAACATTCTCTTTAGTAACTGAGTTAATCAAAAATTCACAAGTTTGTTGTGTGCGGTAGAACAAACCAACCGACTTCGTAATTTATGCAACCTAGCAGCAATTCTAATGCATAGTGTAGAATAAAAAGTATAAGTGCAATTCGACTTATCAACGTATTCACGCCTGGTACGGAATTCGTCTAGATAAAGACCCGGGCTGGCTTACAAGGGGTTCTTGCTCCAATCGAGCGAGACAGGCACTGAATCTCGGCGCAATAATTATCGGAAAAGAATCGCAACGGAGAAAATTTATGGCGGCAAAGGGATACTAGTAGGTACATATGTCTTGATTACTTAGCAGGGCGTAACTTATGTTGGATTGTAGCGAACAAATCGTAGCTGCTTTTCATTTTAAATAAGCTCGTACCGTAGAATAGTTTGAAGACAATAATAGGAATATTTTCCTTGAAATATTTGTGTTTTAAAATTACTACATTTGTGTTTTAAACACGTCATATTCTTTTTAAATAATCATATAATACGGGATTTTCCTAATTATTTACATGTATATCCATGTATGTCTTATACTAACACCCGTATTCACAAACGATACTATGAGTTCTCACAGTGTGCGTGGACTCACAGGGTCCCAAAAACCTATTCAGAGACAATACTTGAGTGGCGGTCGGCGCTATGCATCCCTTAAAATGAACGCACAGCTAAGGTGACCTGCTAGCTGTATTAAGCAAAGCATAGTGTCATGTCGGCTTGCGTCAAAACATGACCAATGACATGAATGTCAGTCAGAAGTGGAGTGAACTGCGTAACGTAAACGAACCAATCACAGAGATTTAATCTGCGCGGTGCGTTCGCACAGTCAAGTACCGTTTGAGTATTGTTTATGAATTGAAAAGCTTGTCATAAGGCACGCATTGAGAAATGTCTTACTTCGCATAGTGTTGCTACTTTACTTACACAAGTATCGTTTGTGAATACGGGTGTAAGAATATTATTGACAAAGTCAGTTTCTCTTCGTGAATAGATAAACAGACTGATCGTTTTTCACTGTAGAAATGTTTATTACTATTTTATAGTCCGGATTAATTCGAGAACATTTATAATTTTAATTATAACTGTCACGTAGTGGTCCAAGTTAGAGCCGTTCAGTAAAGTGAAGTGACACCTACCGCCAGAAATCGCCAGAAAAATGGTTTGGGTATTAGCTTAAAAAACAGCAATAAATACATGATTTTAAAGCCGTATCCACCTATAGAAAATCTATTTAAAGAAATTATTAATAATGATCATTGCTCCTTACGGATAGATAAACAGATCGATTAACCCTTCAGATGCCAATAGCGCTGAGTTCGTAACGACATGACTACAAGTACGCTTATGTGAGTATTGGTAGGGAATGATCTTGGTCTATTCTTAGAAGTTTCTCGAACTAATTGAAAAGCTGTACAAGCACAGTACAGGCAGAGACGTGGTGTAGGTACTAGTTTCCTGTAAGAGCTAAAGGTATTGATTACATAGTTAGTTCAAGTTCAGAACAGTATTGATCATTTGATTTGAAAACAGGGCTACATCATATTTATATACTGAATGTGTAAAAGTTAATTTTCTGCAATAATATCATATAAACAGCATATATAATATAAACAGCATATAATATCAAAATCGTGTCACCTGTCATACTAAGAACATTATTGACAATGTTTGAAGCTCCTGACCAATAGACAAACAGATCCCTTCAGATTAGCCCTTCAGATGCCAATAGCGCTGAGTTCGTAACTACCTTCATATAAGTGCGCTTATGAGAGTTCCGGTAGAAATGGTCTTGATTTACTCCTAGTTTATTAGAAAGCTGTAGTTACTGTCATGTAGTGACATACTGTATTCGTCCTTACGACAGAAAAAAATGTTAATTAGTAGTTAAATCTATGGGGGTCATGATATTATGTCTTGCGCTACTTGGAGCATTAGTATAGTAAAAAAAGATTTATACTATACCAATGCTCATAAAGATTAAGCTGCTGCTCATGCTTAATAATAAATTTAGGTGATAATTTTAATGGGATAGATATTTTTCAATCAGAAAATCATTTATAATCTTGCATTCATATTTGTTTTGTATTAAAGTGCAAATAAATGAGAATTCTTTAGATGGTAAAATATTTTTAGATATACTGTGAGAAATATTTTAGGATTTTACAACTAAGTATCAACGCGTAAAAATTGTATAAAAAATTATAAAAGATAAATTGTAGCGTACAAAATTCAAAACGATTCATATCAAAACTGTGATCATTGGCACACTAAGAACATTATTAATGTTAGATGCTCCTTACCAATAAACAAACAGGTCGATTACATACGATGCCAACAGTCCTGAGTCCGTAACTACCTGCTTAGAAGTACGCTTACTCGTATTAGAAGAGAGTGGCCTTGGTTTATTCTTAGAAGTTTTATAAATTATTTAAAAACAAAGTAGATGGATACTGCAGGTACCAGTTCTTATTAATATCTTTTATTGAATTTGATAAGAGAGCTATGTTCAAATATAATCAATATTTATTGCGCTATATCTGAATATCGCTCGGAACTACCTACTGATAAGTTTTCTAGTGTATTGTTAGAGAGCGATCATGGTTTATTCTTAGAAGTTTCTCGTACTAATTGTACACGGCAGTGACGTAGTGTTGGTACTCCTTTTTATTAATGACTCAAGATGTCGATTACACAGTCAAGTCAAGCCCACAACAGAACTTTATATTACGCCTATTTGTTAAATATAAACTGCTTGTTTCTTCAATAGATAAATTAACGCCAAGTATTACAGGAAGGTAATTTTAATGATAATTAATCAAGGAATCGTGCATCGTGTTCAATTCGATTGAAAATAATTATTTGTTTGACAATTTATAAATTAGGTTATTGAAGTAAATGGATATAATAATAATAAAAAAAACTGGTAAACGTAAAAAAATATCACTCAATATATTCATGTTCATTATTAAATTAGTCAGTAATTTATATCTATACATTTAGAGATGTGCATTCTGCACAACTTACAGAATATTTTTATTTGGGCCGGGATATAACAGATGTTGATACATAGCTGACACAATGACCCATTGAATTGAAGTAATTCAAGCTAAAGAGTTTGTTTGGTTGAACTCGCTAATCTCAGGAACTACTGGTTCGAATTAAAAAAAATAATTTAGTTGGAAAGCCTATTTATTGAACGACAAATAGAAGCGGAGTTTAACAAAAATATTGCAAAAACGCAAAATATTTGACCCAATTTCTCTAATGTGACGCAAACGAAGTTGCGCGGGTCAGCTAGTCTAAAAATATGGCTAAGAGCTTACACGACACTCCTTAGCAGTGAACAAACAGAGATCGATTAACCCGTTAGCCGCCAAGTGCGCTGTGACCATTAGTGTCGACAAACATTTGCGCTGCGCTGATGTGAGGATAGTCAGACAACGCCGTTTGTTTACAAAATATTTTAGTGTTTATTTTAAATATTTGTTTTGTAACAATTTTTGCATAGATATGAACAAACTCTGAAATTGGTGCCTGTGTATCTCTTGCTTATTGATTTTGTTTTTAGCTCGATAAAAAACCCACGGTAAAATATTTTCGATGTTTTCCAACCTATAGTACCAGTTGTACAACTGATAGTAAGTAACCGCGTAACCGGTGGTTACATGTTTAGATTTTCATCTGAACGGTATTTTCATAGTATATATTTTAACTCAGTCAGAAATTAACTTGTAACTGGTGAATAACTATAAAACAACGATAGGTTATTCATAGGCATCAGTTAATATATCCAGAAACCTAGAAATACCATCTATAATACATACCATATGAATTACATACCAGCTGTAGATATGGGGGAAGTGTAATCCATACGAAGGAAAACTTCTAGAAATTTCTAGAAATATGGGTAAGAGCTAACACGATACTGCTTAGCAGTGAACAAACAGAGATCGATTAACCCGTTAGCCGCCAAGTGCGCTGCGACCATTAGTGTCGACAAACATTTGCGCTGCGCTGATGTGAGGATAGTCAGACAACGTTTTGTGTACAAAATATTGTTATGTATATTTTAAAAGGTTTGTTATAGCAATTTACTCTTTGGATTTCATTTGGTTTGGATTTCAAACAAGCATCGATTTTTTTTCTTTTTAAAGTGCGTTTAACAAACCTTGGTTGCAGCGCTTTTATTAACTGATAAATAGGACCAATATTATTTTAAAACCTAGATATACTCGTATTCATCTATTGGACAGACCTCTACTTATTTATGAAATGACTATTGAAAAATGTTACTGTCGTTGTTGGCAAAAAGTTCTTTCATTCCCTAAGTTGGAAAGGGTTGGCAATAGCCAGCTCATGTCCCACCGAAGACGGGCACGGGCCCATACGGGAGCGAATAGCCGAAGTATGTAAGTTCACCCCCTCCCTTCACGTCTTCTGTCCCAGCTGAGCCCTTAGTTGGCTTGCCATAAAACACACGGTAAAGCTGTAAAGGCCAGTAGGGCCAACAGCAACTACATAATTAGAAAAAAAAGTTCTATAAAAATACAGAATTGAGACTTTACATTAATAGAATGAACATTGAAAAATTATGTGTGTGTTAATTTTTCAATGTTCATTCTATTCATGTAAAGTCTCAATTCTGTATTTTTATAGAACTTTTTCTGTATTTTTATAGAGCAGACATCACAAATAAATAACATACAACATTTAGACTATTACATCGTATTTACCTTAGATTTGTAAACATCACTGCTGAAAAGAAATGAATAAGAACGGATTAACGAGTCTGTCTTCTCTTTTCGCACGTTGGTGTCATATCAACTTTTTTACTGTAATATTATTAGTTACAGTTAAACAGGGAAGCTGATTATCGTAGATCTTGTTAGAAACAAAACCTGTCGCTGCGGATGAACTCAAAGCTCTCGCTCTGCGAAAATTAACCCAATTAATTCCGAAATTTGCATTGTTTTAGCTATAAGCCACAAGAGTACGATTAGCCAAGCCATTAGTTTTACTTCTTACCAAGAGCGAGAAGCGAGAGAAAACGGTCAGCATGAGAAAATAGAGGAATAAAAAACAATCGTCATGGCGCCGCAATTTTAAGGTATTACGCTCACTGTTGGTAGAAACTTTAGGGTCCTGGGTGTTATCTCGAATAACGTACAATATCTGGTTCACATGGTTGGTAAAGCTAAGCTGGTCCCGTACAATGTGAAGTAATTTAGGTTGACAATCAGCCCAGGAAAGACTTTGGAGGCATTCGCGATTTCTCTCATATGTATCTGACTTAAGATTGCGTAACCTACCGCGGCAACTCCTACTGCTTTATTAGGTTCAGGTATAGTCATATACTATTACTGATCCCACTACTGAGCAGGAGTGCTGCAGTTTCAGCTGGCCCATTTGAATCAATACAGATGTGCACAGCATGGGTTGTTAACAACCCAATGATCACCGAATTACTTGAACCCCTTAGCTTTATAAGGGACACAGGAGCCCTTTGTATTATCTACAGGCTATAAACTGTAAGTGTTCCCTGAAACTGTTCGATTAGATATCTGCGATATCATATTCATTTGGTTCGATTACGACACTTAAACAAGCGATTGTTTGCCAGGTGGTAGAACTCATGTAGTTCGACCGGGGATATCACCACCGCCAACCCCATAAAGCAATTATTGTGTTTTTCTAAAGGCTTGGTTGCCGGCTATATGTGCATGCTCATTTGTGATCATACCTTATAAAAACGATTTTTTTCTTCTTTTTTATCATAAAAATATATTGACAATCAATTTATTCAATTTATTTTTCATATTCGAAAATTTCTTTTCAAATTTGTATTGGATTCCTCTCTCGACTCTTCAAACATTTTGTTCACCGCTTTCTAGCTGAACAACAAACACGTGCTTTATCGTATTCTGACTCCCAAATAATCACTCTGAGTGTTATCCTTTTAGTGTTCTGAATATTTTACGCGCTTCAACTTAGAATTATCATACTAATGCGATTAGATAACCCGATTACCTCACAGAAACGAGTTTTGAATAAACATCTTCTCAGTAATTAAATTCGGGAACGGGGAATAATGCAATGTTCTGATATTTAGTACTGTTTTAGTAATGAGTATGCTACCGGCCCTTATTTAGTATTATGTGAATGCGGTTCTAATATTAATGTTCTAATATGATGTAGTTCCAAGAGTTTGATATTAGTAACCGGTATATAACATCCATTTGAAGAATAACTTTACTTAAAGATACAATATATGCCAAATAATTAACGATTTTCAATACATACATGGTTACACGTTGGTATAATTAGTACTATTATCAACATTATAGTTATACACTTCATCAGTAGTAGCATTTATTATGAGCATTTTGTGTGTGCACAGACATATTCGCGCACGCGTTCATCGATGCACGTATTTATGTATACACGTATGAATGAACGCACATGCAAATGCACGCCGACATTCAAATACGCACATTTTTCATGTACGCACATATAAATGCAGGCAAGTATATAAGTACGCACGTATTCAGGTATTCAAGTAGGTATTAAATTTGCGTAAGCATATATTTAGGCAAGCACGCAGGTATGCACGCATGCATTTACGAATGAACGAATTTACGCTCACGTTCATACCCACATTGGTTCACGTACATATGTATTTTTACTAGCACGTATTCTTTCTATACACATGCTTATACATATACAATACGACCATATGCCTAACACAATTAAAATTAATGTTTGCAAAACCGGATAAAAGTATCTATATAAAAATCTTATATTCCAGTTTAAAATGAAGATAGTGGAGTTAAAGAAAACCTTATATCCCCGTTCAAAAATGAACATAGTGTAATCTAAAAGCGTTAGTATAATGCAAAGTGCCTTCCATTTCAGCACTGAACGTAGGAAAAAGGAGGTAACCCTAATTCGTTCGCAAATCCACTGAGATAGGTACTGAAGGTGCTATATTAAGAGCTTAATCCTTATCTCAAGGATGTCAAACGCGAGTCCTTCAACCCGACGTTTCTTCGTCTAGACTGGCTTTTTAAAGGCAGGAAAATATCTGACGTAATTTATCGATGTAAGTTGACGGCTGTGTTAGGGTGTGTACACACTAAATGGTTATGGCATGTGATTTTTGTGCCGAAATGGCACAGTCATTCAATTTACCTTTTTTATTGTGTACACAGAGCAAACGCTTCCAGTCCATCTAATGGTAAATTCGATGCTACCCGTGAGGACTAAGATGTTCGCCCCGAATCTAAGTGTAGTCGGCAATCACGTCTTTCAACAATGAAACGTAAAAAAATGCTTCAAGAAGCATTATGAGTGTAGCGGTGATCGTTCCAGGTCAACTATTTATTTATTTTTTTATTTCTTTAATGTGTAAAGGTAGCAAACGAGCATGCAGTCCACCTGATGGTAAGTGACCAATGCCGCCCACAGACATCAGTAATCATCCTCAAGTACTATTGAGTCATATCTAAGTTTGATCACAGATGCGTCGCTGCCCTTGCGTGAGGACTAAAATGTTCGCCTCACGTATAAGTATATAATAAATTGCTTCACGAAGGATTATGAGGGTGGCTTTGGTACCTCCCCGATCGAACTACATGAGTTCTACCAATAAATATAATAAATATTTATACAAAAATAGTTACTAGAAACGAACAAAAAATAAATTAAACTGTCAAACATAATGTAACTAACTTACGCAAAGTAAATAGACATACTGGCCATCGGGAAGTATTTTCTAAGTTTAGCGAACTTTAGCCTCGTCTCTTAAAAGAAGTTCAACTTCTATAAAATGTAGTTAGTAATAGAAGTTATAAGTCATGTACTTAGCAATAGAAGGAATATTAGTACCGCATGTGTGACTGACCTCAGGTAGGACCACTGTCACACCAGTACAATTAGTAAATAATATGCAGCAGTTTCTTATAGTCAATTTGTGTTTTCACAGTAGCAACAGTACCTTCAAGTGGATTGCAGACTGAAGTCCAGAATCAGCAAATATTCGTTAGCCTAATTTTTTTTCTATATACAAATTTAATTATCCTACAATAAGATTAGTCAACACTAACAAAGATTTATAAATAATTACTTACTAGCAACGCACAAAAAATAAATTAAACTGCCAAACACAGTGTAACTAGCTTACGCAAAGTAAATAGACATACTGGCCATGAGGAAGTATTTTCTAAGTTTAGCGAACTTTAGCCTCGTCTCTTATAGTTTTCTTAAGTCGATAAGGCTTAGTAATGTCAGGTCTTCGTAAACAAAGTTCTATGAAGGTTGGGTGTAGTTGAGCTAAGAGCATAAGAAGTTCAACTTCATAAAATGTACTTAGTAATAGAAGTTATTGTAGTACCGCATGTGTGACTGACCTGAGGTAAGAGCTATATCATAACTGAATAACCTGAAAGTAATAGGTACATGTTTTTTAATCAAATTTTTGTTTCGGTCGGAATAATGAGCTCAGACAGTGGCAACAGTACACCCTCAAGTGAACTGCATATTCTTTTGCTGTTACTGGACTTCAAATAGCGTAAAATATTTTCCTAGATATACATAAAATTTTGCCGCAGTAAAATTGTAGCCTTTTAACTTTAACTTTAGCCTTGTAACTTTTTATAATCATAAATCTTTTAATCGAAATACAAATATGTAATGAAAAGGGACTAGGGTAATCACGAAGATGCAGGACTGTTATAAAAATGATTACTTGAGTGTATGTAAGTTTTGAGAATATATGTCCTATTTATAATTTAACATATGAATAGATGATTTTGATAGAACTGACATTCCGTAACCGTAACATACGTTATATCTTTATGTTACGAAGTACATAAATTAATAAATATAGTTTAAAAAAACTAAAAAAACACTAAAAAGTTTTTTTTTTTTTATATATAAGCTGAAAACAATAATGAACGGAAAATACTAGTATTATTGTGAAAAAAGCGTGAGTTGCTCGATATATGAAAAATATGGCAAAAAGTTTTTAGTTTGATATGCTCTAAAAACGTGTTTTTTTAGTTTTTTTAAACTATATTTTTTCTGTATTTGTTGTTGTTGTTGTGTGTGTAAAAGGGTCTCGTATGTGCCTTTTGGGTACAAAACTCTTGAAAGCGTGTTAACAAGACCAACAATTATCTTCTATGTCGGTACAAACACACCAAAATGAGCATTATGTTAATAAGAATTTCTACATTAACTTAGTTTCGTTCCAGTGAGTAGAATCGTAACGGAATTAGTTCGTATTATGAATATTCATGAATATTATGTCATTTGCTTAGTTTTGTATATTTATAATCACTATACGGTAAATTAATTGTTTTGTAATGTTTAGTTTATGTTAAAAATTTTACTTTTGGTTTTTTTAAAGTAAACTTTAATGCCGTTTTTGTCGTGTAAAGGTAGCAAACGAGCATGCAGTCCACCTGATGGGATGTGGTCACTGCCGGCCATGGACATCAGTAACAATCCCTAAGTACAATTAAACCATATCTAAGTTTGAACACAGATGCCTTGCTACCGCTGAGGACTAAGATGTTCGGCTCGTGTATAAGTGTAGCCGACAATCACGCGTCTCCTATCCGAAACACAATAATGGTGGTTTCATAATGTAACAAAAGTTTCAAAATTGTTCATACGATGTTTCACAAGAGCATGGTACTTGGCTCTATATGGGGCATTGATAAAAACTTTTTAACTAAAAATAGAACCGACTTCAAGATGAACTAAAAGGTGAAAAATAATTAATAATTTTGATATCGGTGCCAAGTGTGCCAAGGAGGTATATGAAGTAAAGGAGGAGAGGGCACCGACATCAAAATTATTAATTATTTTTCACTTTTTAGTTCATCTTGAAGTCGGTTCTATTTTTAGTTAAAAAG
>DWNR01003062.1:0-12196 GCA_018250455.1 Polygonus leo
TGCCGGCGTCCGCATAAGTAACTACGAAACCAATCAACCGCCACCGGAGATATGTTGAGAGACAGGACACCTAGTAGGATATCAAAATCTACAGTGTTGAACGCGTTACTGAAATCCAGCAGCGTCAACACCGTTAGCTGTTGATTATCCATCCCCCAGCGTATGTCATCACTTATTTTTACTAGTGCAGTAGCCGTACTATGACCAGGACGGAAACCGGACTGCATAGGATTTAGGAGAGAATGTTTCGAGAAATAGGAAATCAATTGTTGATGTATAAGACGCTCTAGGGCTTTTGAGAGAAATGGAAGGATGGAAATAGGTCTGTAGTCAGTAAAGTTGGTGGGATTAGATTTTTTGGGTACAGGGATTACTTGCGCATTTTTCCAGGAAGAGGGGAATGACTGGTTAAGGATAGATTGATTGTAAATGAATGTAATTACTGGAACAAGGATATCGAGGATAGGGATGATCATCTTACGGCTAATGCTATCGCTGCCTACCGCATCAGAGGCAATGGCGAGTATAGCCATCTCAACATCACGATGCGCGAATTGATTAAATAAAAATGCAGGACACAAGGGTTTGGGGCACTTGGAAAGATAGTCAAGAGTTTTTGTTTTAGTTTCGCGATCAATGCAAGAAGAAACGGAGAAATGATGATTCAAATCATCTAAATTGATGCTATGAGGAAACGAATTTTGTTGTGCTTTCCCAATACCCATAGATTTCAGAAATTTCCAGACTCTACTGGGCTCTTCGTTCTGTACTGATTTGTGGATATGGCGTCGTTGTATATCTCTACACATCATATTGCAGCGATTTCGAATCGATTTATACTTGTCACGATTTTCGTCGCTAGGGTCTGCCTTGTATTTTGCCTTAGCTGAGTTTTTTTTGTTCATAACTGATCTCAACTCCTCATTAAGCCACGGCGCAGGGAAGTGGCGAATACGAACTGGACGAACAGGGGCATGCACGTCATACAATTGGATTATAAGCGAACTAAACAGCGCCACCTGTTCGTCAACAGTACCTGCATTATAAATTACATCCCAGTCAACATTGGAAGCATCAAGACGGAGCTTTTCAAGATCCATCCCACTAAAATTACGCTGAAGGAGAACTTTTGACTTTGCTTTAGGAGGTCTGATTTTGTAGGACATATAGAGAAGGTCATGGTATGAGAATCCCTCTGCTGCGCACTGACCAAACTTTGCAACGTGATCTACTGAGGACACAAAGATTAAGTCCAGCAAAGATGGTTCGCAATTAGGAAAAAAGTGTGTCGCGCTGAGGGGTAAAATGTGTAAATTAGCAGCATTTACAACGGAATTTAACTTAGAAGATCTGACATTCTGCTTGAGTAGACAAGTATTAAAATCACCCATGATAATCCTATGGTCGAAAAGAGAGCATGTGTCTTCAAGCAGTGACTCCAAGCAGGAAAAGTAATCAATGTTGATCGAAGGGCTATAAAAAACACCGAGAAGTAATTTTGAATGAAAGAGGTGGACCTCAATGAAGAGATACTCTGCTTCGTTCCCAGATAAACTATGTTGAGACATTTTAACTATAGAAAACGGAATGTGGGAACGAAGGTAAATTGCAACACCACCTCCGCCCCGATCGGTGCGATCGTTGCGTATTAAATGGAAACCTGGTAGTGAGTATGAAGTTGACGGAAGACATGGCTTAAGCCACGATTCTGAAACTAAGACAGCATGTATGTTTTGGCTATTAAATGTCGACAACAAGTCGGGGTAATGAGCCGCATGCAAATTTAGTGCAGTAAATAGGAAGCTAACAGTGATTTCTGCTTCATAGTTCTAAACTGCAAACGACGTAGTGAAGTGGAGTTTGAACCGATTTTGTTTGAACGATACACACGAATATTGGTTTAATATGTTTAACAATAGACTTGGAGTTACGTGTTATTTACAGCAAACGTTTTATTTTACTCTTTGTATGATAAAATGTTTTGTACTAAGAAATTTCTGTTTGCAGTATATTGTTACTGCTTTTTAATCTATCAATAAGAAATGTTTTATTTTTAGTTAAAGACGTATTGTGTGGTTGCCGGCTATGCACATGAGTAGACGTGATAGTCCTCAGGGATACTGAAGCATCGCTATGATAATAACCGCAAGAGTGAAAGCTACAATGTAGCCACAAATATCGTCACCTATCACCTAATATATTACAAAAGTAGTTACGTGAGCGGCCCTGACTACTTACAAAAGTATTTAAATCCTACTTGAGGTCGACCACGATGCATTACTACCTGTGAGAACTGAGATGATAATTTCTTGTAAAATAATGACCGAATTATTGCATTTTTTTTATTTTTTTTATTGTGTAAAGGTAGCAAATGAGCATGCATGCATGATGATAAGTGGTCACTGCCGCCCATGGACATCAGTAATCATCGTCAAGTACGATTGAGTCGTTTAAGTATAGTCGGCAACCACGCCTCTCCAAACCGAAACACAACAAATTGCTTCACGGAGAATTATGAGGGAGGCGGTGGTACCTCCCCAGTCGAACTACGTGAGTTCTACCACCTGGCAAACATTTCACACCTGGCATGTTGAACTACCACGGTAGCAGTGAGTAGTATTTGAATTTAAACGTTAGTTAAGTCGTAAAGTGGCCAACCGGGCACGTTTTGTTACGCTTGGACTGGATTTGTAAATAGTAAAGTGTTCAACGCTAAACTCTTGCTAGGTTCCAAAGCTGAAAACTAAACGAATATTTTGTGGTCATTAAAAAGTTACATCAATTAAAATTAGCTACTGTATTACCTAATTCTACTTCAACCATGGGTTGAATTGATTGATTTATTTACGTACAAATATTTTAGATTGCATTAGTATTTTTTTAATTGTGTAAAGGTAGCAAACGAATATGCAGTCCACCTGATGGTAAGAAGTGGTCACTGCCGCAAATGGGCATTAGTAGTCATACCCAAATAGGATTGACCCAAGGTTGACCACAAATGTGTTACTATACTTGAGGACTAAAATGTTCGCCTCGTTTGTAAGTATTGTCGGCAACCTCGCCTCTCTAAACCGAAACACAATGAATTGCTTCACGGCGGATAATGCGAGAGGTAGTGGTACCTCCACAGTTTAACAACATGAGTTATACCACTCTTTACATATATACCTACCACACTTTACTCGCATATAGTTACATCGGACAATAAAGAATATTCCATACTGCTATATCTATATACAACGGAGAGTAAAGTGACACGTGTATCACAAAATAAGAAAACTATTCCTATCAAATGGTAGATACAGAAATAACTTGTAACTTTAACACAATAATCCACATTGTTCCTTGACTTTGCACAATGAATGCCTTATCTTATTCACTTCTTGGCTTATCTTATTCTCTCTTTTGAAGTTTTATCCTATACTATCGTAGTAAATAAAAGGATCCGACCCTCTTTCTGTGTATATGTATTTGTTTACTTTTCTCAGTTTTATTTATAAATTTGTACTTTACAAAATTGTAATAGGTACGAAATATTAGGATCGACGCCTTTACATTTGCGGTAAAATCACCCTTCCCTCTTACGACTCTCACCTGCGTTTTACAGCATGTAATGCGACGAAGCATACTCGTAAATTGGGCAAATCTGCATTTCTGTGTTTAAAAATCGATGTACCTATGTATCATCGAGATACGTATTGCGACTACTATAACGTACGACATGGCGATGCACTATGAAAATTATATAGACGACATTATATTGTCATTATGCCAGTTGTAATGAATACGCCACTAATTTATACTTTTTCTCCATTGAGCAAGGGATCGTCTCGACATGAGAAGGCTTTAAGCCATAATCTCCCACGTTAGACAAGTGTAGGTAGACATTCAGATTAAGTCGAAAATTATACGGTGCATGTCTGGAATTTAAACTCCTTGCAAGTGGTTGTAATATTAACCACTTTACTACCACCACTTCTTCAACTTCTATCTATCATTGCTATCTTTTTTATCGAATAAAGGTAGCAAATGAGCATGCACCCACCTGATGGTAAGTGTCACTGCCGTCCATGGGCATTAGAAATAATTCCCAAGAATGATTTAATTGTACCAGAGGTTGACCACTTCTAGTCTGTTGAGGACTAAAATGTTCGCCTCGTGTACAATTATAGCTGGCAACCAGGCCTCTCCAAACCGAAACACAAGAATTGCTTCACGGAGGATTGTGAGGGTGGCGGTGGTAGCTCCCCGACTTAAGTCCTCCTCTACGACTAAAGTCGCGTAAAGTATGGTAAGGCATATGAGTGTATGGTAGAACATGTGTAGGATAACCGCCACTCGTCACAGTCCACCATGAAACAATTCTTCTGCCTGGCTACTTACAAAAGAGGAGACCATCTCAATCCTCATAGGTAGCAAAAGTATGAATGGTCAACTTCAGTTACTTGGAGTGGATGACAGGTGACCCTAAGCTATGACAAGCACTAATCATCAAGTGGTTAACCGCTCGTTTTCTATGTTTATACGATAAAAATAAACAAATAAATGTAAGTTAATACTGCTACTAAACTTCATTAGTTCACATGAAAGTCGTTTCAATTTTATGTAGATGTACGAACAGAAAATTGCAATATTTCTTTAATATCCATAACCTATCCACTTTCGAAAGAATTACATTTTTATTCTGCATGAATTGAACTCAAGTGATCATATCGGTTGATACATCTGAATATTATTTTTAAAGCGGTTTTCGTCCATTGAAGCAGACGGGGGAGGGTAAAAGGTGAATGCCTGTGGCGTAGAGCTTATGAGCCGAGTAATATTTACAAATAGAGTGAAAATCCATTTCATATGAGCTGGAAAAACGTGTATAGTTTCTACCGTTTTATTTATAAAAATGTTAAACGAAATAGAACAAATTCTGCTCTTAAGTTATTTTCTTTACAACATTTTTACTACAGACTGCACTTCAAAGTTATTTATTTCAATTCAATTAACATGTATTTTCGTTATATTTTCCCGGGATAAATTAATTATGTTTTTCGTAATAAAATAGTTAACATGTTTGTTGTTAACAATTTTAATCGCATTCTAGTTTTAAAATGTACACATTTTGAGTTGAAAATTATTATTTTACGCCAGCATAAATAGCACGAGTGCTGACAGACCCATTCGTGATGATAAATTACATTTGGTTTTAATCGCTTTATAGGTAGACACATAAACTATTATAATAACTTCTGCATTCAATGATATAAGTAAACAATAGCTTATTATGAAAGGTATTTAAATACATTTTTTTAAGTGTACATATGATTATTTTGCTGCTTCTTAACATTTTTTAATTCTAAAAATTCACGCCCCTTTGAAAGCTCAACTAAAACTAATTACAAATGCAGGCGTGTCACTTTAAATTTTATACAATACAAACAAGTAGTTCCTTTACTAATGCCTTCTTCATTTATTACATAGTTTCATAACCACTACTACCATTTCCTACAGTTTCATCTACTGGTACCGTGGAGCGAACGTGGTGAACTACGCACAGCGAGGTGGCATCAGCGTGGAGACCGAGCAGCGTACTAGAACAAGCCGGCTACTCATCGCTAGAGCGTCGCCACGCGATTCTGGGAATTATACCTGTGCGCCCAGTAGTTCTGGTATGTAATTTAGTTAAATAAGGTATTAATAGAATTGGTAGTTAGTTAGAGAAAGTTACTATTAAAAGTAATTTACTTGCATAAAACGTTTCTTTACGATAAACAACTAAAAGTCTAACCAAGATCAAATCCAATCGTAAATCAATTCGAAAAATATATTATTCATAATTTTACACATTTATCATCGGATCTGAATGTCATATAAGTCATATAGCTCCAACAGAAATAAAAGAATAGTAGGAATGATGATATTTACCTACCCGTGGTGTTCTGAATATCTAACTTAAGAAGTCTAGTCTGTCACGAAAGCCTTAGTTGCATTTTTATGGCGTTATTATAATATTAATAAATACAAAATTAACCTTCCAATTTAAATTTGCAACCCATAGGTATTTATGTGTGATTAACTTCAGGTAGGGCATTTCAATGGAAGTAACCAATCAATATGGAAAAGTCAAAATATTGTTCTGCTATTTCTGTGAAATAATATACGACCTATCGATTGTATTTTATAATTAATAAAATCTTTTGTCATGTTAACAGATTCGGCTTCAGTGGTAGTGCATGTGGTGAGTGGTGAGCGACCAGCGGCCATGCAGAGCGACGCCATCAAAACATTCCCGACACTGCTTCCCATACTAATACTCTCAATTACTCTTAGTCATAGCAGATTCCTCTTATCCGATCTGCTACAAAACCTGACATTTAAAGTGAATTTGAAATTCTTATGGCCCCAATTTATCAGAACCTTGGTCCCGAGATGACCTGAAAGAGGAGTAGCAATTGTAAAGGCATAAAATGCGTAACATTTTTAAATTTAAGTAGATAGCTTAGATGTGTATAACAACTTAGAGTGTGAATAAGAACGCGTCAATGAAGAAGTAAACGATGCTTTTACTTGAATAGGGTCGGCATCAGTGAATTTAGTTTCATATACATCGCCCTTTAAATTCTATAATCATTGTTCCCTTAGTAAATCATTCATGATGTGTTGATATCATAAACTTACGCCGTATTCCAGTGTTCTGGCCATTTTGGGATTGGTTAAATCTATAAATGGCCAATTCATTACAAACTTTCGTATATGTAGATTTTTTATGGAATGCGAGATAAATAAATTCTATATAAACTATGTATGAATAATTTTAATCAATGAAATGGTAATAGAAATTGTAACAATTCTTTTTGATTCCTTTTATAAAAACCCTTTAGATCAAGTAATCAAGCACTTATGCTTGATTACGGCAAGTCACTTTCGCCAATCCACGATCTAGAATTCAAAATATTTTCATTAATTTATTATTCAAAACTTTCAAACATAATTATTCAATGAATTTAAAGGACTTTCGATATGAATATCATTGTAACATCACACGAAGACTACATTAATTTTATTAAGGTTACGTACCTCATCTTATTCATACTCGAAGTAGCACTGATGTACGAAGGAACGAATTATTATTATAATAACCTGTCTCATCATTCTAGTACATTATCCCATTATCCTGGAGATTGACGCGTAAATTGGAGGAGCACTTTGTACGGATGGTTAATTACATTACGTGTTTTTATATGGCACATTAAACTCGTCGTAAAATCGTGCCATGAAATTGTACCTGTAAGGGCTTGTGCAGATAAGGGGAATCGTAATTTGGTTGGCGAACCTACAAAACAAAGCTGTAATTGTATTTAGGTGAAGGCTGAATAATAACGTCAAGTATATCATCGTTACTCTTCCATTTAAAGATTGACAGGTGGTAGAACTTATGTAGTTCGTCCAGCGAGGTACCACCGCCACCCTCATAATCGTCCGTGAAGCAATTCATATGTTTCGGTTCGGAAAGGCGTGGTTGCGCGCTATACTTATACATGAGGTGAACGTCTTAGTCCTCGGGGGTAGCAACGCACCTGTGGTCAAACTTAGGTATGACTCAATTATAGTTGAGAATCATTACTGATGTCTATGGGCGGCAGTGACCACTTACCATCAGGTGGACTTCATGCTCATTCGCTACCTTAACACAATTTAAAAAAATCAAAGTACTGTACAACATAGATAACCCACGTTACATATTTCTACCTTATAAGAGCAGTGTTAAAAAGTATTACATTCAAGGTAGTATTGAGGCAACTCGAGATTGTCCGGGAAATTCACTGACGCTGGCCTCCATAGCACTTACAATACTGTATTACGTGATAAAACACACATTTATTCTGTCACATTTCCAGACTTATATTACTTTTCTGAGCTGCAGCGATAGCGAAACCAGATACGTACTCAAGTGTTTAAACATCACGCTTTGAAAAGTTGCGCGTTGCATTTAAAATATTTTCGCATCTCCGGTTGCGGTGCCCGTTGTATCGCTGTAGCTCTGATGTTACCTTTATATAAATATGGTATTTATATTTTCAAGTAATTCGACCGGGAAGATACCACCGCCTTCCTCATATTCTTCCATGAAGCAATTCTTGTGTTTTGATTTGGAGAGGCGCGTTTGCATCCGATATTTACACCCGAGACGAATATATTAGTCCTAAGGGCTATTTACGGTCCGACTAAACTTGAAAATGATTACCAATGACCATTGGCGGCAGCTACTTACCTACCATCAAATGGACTGCATGCTCGTTTGCTACCTTAATTATTCTTGCTAGATTGCGTCTCGCATGTCGCCAAGCGCTGATACGAATTTGTGGCTAAGTAGTAAAAACAACCTAATTATGACATGTATAATGAATATGAGGGTAAAGGAAATGGAACTCGCTATTTGAAATCATCATGCTGCCAATTACGAGTGAAAAGTAGAAAAGACATTTCGACACTAGTACGTACTATAAGTACATATTAAATACGAAAATTGGAAAATTTGGGTGGTGTCACCTTACGTTGCCCATAAAAGTTTTAACAATAGTAATGCATTATTTTTTATTTATTTAAGTTAACATACTAGCATGATTCGTTCTTTTCCCCTTTCATGTTTTTTTCATTATAACTTTTCCTTAATCTCTTACTGTTCAAATCTCTTAATAACTTTTCCTAGAGCCACTTATGTTAACATGTATTAATATTTTTTTTTTTCATCTCTCTACTAACGTAGGAGGTTTTTTTTTAAATCATCCCTCAATATTCTAAAGCATTGGTCGTCACATGTATCCTTATCTGTACAACGTCTAAAATTACGCAGAAAGGCTCACCGTAACACGATAACACTTCAGTGATAACGAGGTCATTTGATAATGGCAATTTTATGGTGAATTCTATGTATTTTATTATGCGGGACAATACATACTTCCTACCTATCTACTTCACCATTGTATAGTGACGATGTTCCTCACGTCGTAATGGAGGTTGAGTAGTAAGTATATGCTGATAGTATTCATAGAGTATCATAATCTAAACTATATCGCCTTATGGGGGACTGTTATGGCCTAGAAAACCATTTTAAAGCCGTAACGATTGTATTATTTTACATTTATATGCCACGTACGTTGTAGGTTCTATATTGTTTTTAGTTCAGTGGTTATTAAGTGTCTGTTGTTCGTTTCAATGGCTGTAGCGGTGATAATGGTCTAAGTCGTTTAATACTCTTCTACACAACACAAAAACTAGAAATACTGCAATACCTTTCTTTTATTGTGTAAAGGTAGCAAACGAGCATGCAGTCCACCTGATGGTAAGTAGCCACTGCTGCTCGTGGACATCAGTATTCATCCTCAAGTATGATTGAGTCATACCTAAGTTTGATCAAAGATGCGTTGCTACCCCTGAAGACTAAGATGTTCGCCTGCCGTTTAAGTATAGCCGACAACAACGCCTCTTCATACCGAAACACAATAAATTGTTTCACGGAGGATTATGCGGGTAGCGGTGGTACCTCCCCGGTCGAACTACATGAGTTCTACCACCTGGCGAAATCCAATATTGTTTTATTATCACTTGTTATACAAAAAGGAAAAGATTTAAAGAAACAAATTATACTTTTACTTACTTATACTCTACCAACATGGGTAGTATAGATAAAATATGGCCTAATACATAAATCTTAGTCAAAAGATATTGGATGATATTTATTTTATGTAATTTCCATTTTTTTGCCTTATAGTCCTCACTTACTACGGACTCGTTTGCTATTTGTATCCTATCGAAAGTAAGATAAAGTTATAGGTCTACTTGAAGTCGACCAGATGTAACCTTGAGTGTCGGTCGTCTGCATGCATCTATGGTCGTATACATGCTGTAAATGCATGTAAACGCAACTCAATAAGGTTTTTTTTTATAACGTCATGCAGCAGAAAAGCGCGAAGCTATTATAACGCCCATATTTGATGCCATGGCAACTATATTAAAAAAAAGTTATAATTACCTATATTACTTATTACGGTTTAAGAGATCCCTGTGACCAAGTGTGGATTAAGGTAATCCAAATCTAACAATACTTAGCATACTTACTATAAGACTTAAAGAATTGTCTTTTGAATCCCAGATTTTTTAAGTTTAGTAAATCGGTTGTTTAGCTCTAAAAACGGGGAATCTTTATAGCAATTCTTGAGGATTACTGCTTAAAAATAGTAATAATATGTATTTTAAATATAATGGTTTTATTAGAAAGTGTAAGTATAAATCTTAATTATCACATGATGTTAAGGTCGGTTTATTTTTTCATCGTTGCTCCTAAAAAAGTTTAAAAAGAATTATTTCGCTAAGATTTCAATAATTTTATAAAAAAACGTTGGGCAAAGCAACTTCTGTATTCAAAAATATTCGATGTTAGAAACCTTTTCTAGGTAAAAAAATGTTAATAAATGTATAAACACACTTACCTACGCAATAATTTCGTGAAATGACAACTGAAAATGTACCTCCAATATACAAATATGAAAATAACCAAGTACCAATCCTGATTTATTTTTTAAAAATATCAGTTTCAAAGCTGAGTAAATCCGCCATGTCGCGCTAAGAGCATATCACCTGCATCCAGAGGATTACACGAAAAACGAATCCTTTCAACGAAAGCTAGCAGATTTAAAGTTTACTATATATATTTTATGTAGCATGTTTTTTACATTATATTAGAAGTGATTTTTGAAATGTATTATATGATAGGATAGGTTAATATAGTGGTGTATAGAAAATATGTTATATTTAATATAAAAAATATTTAGGATCCTGAATATAAAACTTTATAAAACTTAAACAACAAACAAACAAAAATAGTTAGTTAATCCCTTGCAAGCTGTGTTAAAAAATTAATTGACTATGCCCCAGTAGATTTGGAGTAAGCTCACGGACAGATAAACAGGGAGAAACACGAGTTTCTGAACTGTAAAGATAGTGTTCATAAATAGCTTGCATTTTACAAGTAGATTTACTTATCTACGTGATAAACATGTATAATCAAATATTTTGAGAAATCTCAGCTGCAAAGCTGAGCAAATCCGCCGTGTCACTAAGAACGTAGCACCTGCATCGAGTAGGATTTCACGAGACACAAATCCTTTCAACGTAAGCTGTTAGATTTAACTGTTACAACGTAAGCTGATCTAACAAGAAATGAACTTTGAAATGTATTGTATGTTAGAAATGTTAAATATAGTGGAGTACTGATAAGATATATTTAAATGTTAGAATGAATCCATTTAAGATCCTCGTAATTTTTTTTTGACATATGGCGCTGAACGCAGTTCGAAAGAACAGATAATTGTTCCTTTAAAAGCAAGCCTTATATTCAAAAATTAATTGACTTACCAGTAGATTTGACGTAAATTGGCAAATACGCAGAGTTTCTTTTGTAATAACTACATTCGGAACCCAATTCTTAAAATCCTTAAATATTATAAAACCCAATATTTAAAAGTACTTAAACCATCAGTGTATTTTTTTTACTATATACAATGTACATATAAGAAAATACAAATCAAATTACTTACCTCGTATAAACATAACAAAATATTTTGAGAAATCTCAGCTGCTAAGCTGAGTAAATCCGCCGTGTCGCTAAGAACGTGGCACCTGCATCAAGTGAGGATTACATGAGAAACGAATCCTTCCAACTTAAGCTGGGGATTTAAACGACAGTATATAAACCTGCATATATTTTAAAATCGTGTTTTTGTTACATATGTTACATATTAGAAGTGATTTGGGAAATATTTGAAGCTAATGTTTATTAGTAGGGAAAGGAGTGGAGTGCTATCAAGAAAAGTTTTTACTACATAGTAGTTGCACGTATACACATGACACGTACACAGATTTTTTTAATACTTTCATTTCAAAAACAAATTGAAAAAATTGATTGTGATTCACAAACACATGTTTTGAATCGGAAAATAAATGGCATATACAACTATTTACTATTCTGTGTTGCTATGTTAAAGCTCTAAGCAAACCGTATACATATACATATAAAAAGACTATTACGATTTCGACAATATTAACTTACTAGCTGTGCCCGCGGCTCTGCCCGCTACCCTCTTTTTAGGGGTTGAATTTTTATGGCCTAAAACACGGCCGGGGATCGTCTCGACAGATTAGTCAA
>DWNR01003063.1:0-12196 GCA_018250455.1 Polygonus leo
GGCACGGTTCTGACATACTTGCCTAGCTTCTTCCACTTTCATAACTCTCCTCATACAAACACGCCGATAAAAAAAAAGATAAAAAAAAAAGATTAGGTGTTGCTTATTCATCAAATCATAATCATGCAATAAATATAGGTACATTAATATAGAAAAAAACCAGCAAAGTGTGAGTTGGACTCACACACAAAGAGTTACCATACCATTATCTATTAAAAACGGCAAAATCTATGCTTTTTGTATTTGTTGTTAAAGCGGCATAAGAAATACATCATCTGTGAAAATTTTGACATAAGATTACAAAACATCACATGGTTTTCAGTGAAGTAAAATGTTAGGAAGAAAAGTACTAAAATATATTCAGGAAAAATTTAAGAATGTGAATCGGTACACTAAAAATTTGCACCTGGACAGCAAGGTGGACTATGGAACTCTTAGTTCCTCTCATTGGCAGAGGAGACCAGACACTGCAGTGGGACAATAATGACTTGTCATGATAATGTTTATGCACACTTACCATGCATGATAGTATTTTTGCCAAGTGGTAGAACTAGTGTGGTACATCTGGGAAGGTACCACCGCCACCCTCATAATCCTCTGTGAAGCAATTCTTCTGTTTGGAGAGGCATGGTTGCCGGCTATACTTATACATGAGGCGAACATCGTAGTCCTCAGGGGAAGCAATGCATCTGTGATCAAACTTAGGTATGAGTCATACGTACTTGGGGATTACTGATGTCCATGGACACCAGTGACCATTTACTATCAGGTGGACTGCATGCTCGTTTGTTACCCTTATACAAATAACGAACTTACCATTTAAAAATAGTGTTGGTACTGCTGTATGAATCAATCTATGGCAGGCTGCCTTCTCATGTGCGGTAAAGTGATTGGAACATACCGATTTATTTTTAAATACTTTAATTGGTTCCATATCTTTTACACTCTCACCTACAGCGTCTACCCATTTTTTAAACAATTCAGCACGTCTTACTGGATGTGGAAATGAATGCCAATAATTACCTGTAATGCAAAAGGGAGTTGAGTTTACGAAAAACTAATTGGGGGCGATGTTAAAAGAATATTAGAACACTTTTCAATGTTATTTAATTTTTTTGTCTTTCTGTTTGTCTGTTTGACAAGGCCAAAATTACTGGTCGGATTCGAATGAATTTTTTTTGGTGTATAGATACTAAGCCTGATCAACATTTAGAACACTTTTTACTGTGGGAAAATTGCTCATTCTTATGGGAAATTCAGTAATATTTTATATGGCAGAACAAAATTTGCCGGGTCAGCTAGTCTCTGTATATAAAACTAGCTGACCCCACAAACATTGTACTGCCTTAAAAAAATATGAAAAAATTGTATGTTTTATTCTGATGTATAAGCTGTATTATTGAAAAGTTTCAATAAAATCCATTCAGTAGTTTTTACGTGAAAGAGTAACAGACATCCAAATAAACTTTATAATATAAGTAGGATATTGTGTCACATGTTTGTCCTGGCTAATTTTCAAAAGTATCAGATTGATTTCAATGAAAATTCGAGCAGACATGTAACTTTGTCCAACTTAAAATATAGACTATATTTGGTTTCGATTAATATTCTCAATTTTTTTAAACAAATTGAAAGTTATTGATGGAACATCTGCTAAGTCAGGTTATACATACATACAAACATATCCCTAACGGGGTAGGCAGAGTGTATCGAGTGCCGAATGGCACTCGATACTCGGATACACGGTTCTGACATACTTGCCTACTTCTTCCACTTTCATAACTCTCCTCATACAAACACGCCGATTACGGAGACTCTTATCCAAACGTCTCTCATTCATCACATCGATCAATTCATTCATCAAGTCAGGTTATATGTTCATAAAATTCACACACACCTGGATATTCATCGTAAATGTAATAAAGGCAGTTTATTTTCGCTACTTGTACATGTAACACTAGAGGAACATTAGTCCTTAAGGGTTTCGCCGAAGGGCTTAGCCCGCCGACCTCAAGTACGGCATTGACCATCAGGTAGCATGCTGCACGCTAGTTTTTTACTTTTATACGACAAAAAAAACCTAAACAGAAGAAGTGGCGAGCAATGTTATTCTCAAACTAAATAATTAAAATTAACTTACCGGGATCTTCACATTTAAAAACACAATAAGGTTTTCTAACGTAAGGCATTTTAAAGGTACCTAAACAATAACAAAAGTATCAATTATTTCAAAAATGACTCATTGTTTCAATTTGCAAACGGAGTACATGAACGAATATTAACACTATTTGGTTTTTTATAGTTTTGAATACATTCCCTACATCTAACATCTAATCTAAATCTTTTCTTTTTAAACCATACAGAAGTGGGCTGTCACAAACTAGTCTAGGTGTTAGTGTCATGACAGTAGTAACCATAGATTATACACTTATATGTAGTAACCCAGTATGAGTGCGTTCCACTAAGCGTTCACAACGATCTGGCTCACGGCCTTAGTTTTTCCCATTCCACTTGCTTGCGAGCGTTACTGTCGTAAACTCAAGTGGAACGGATTATGGAGCGTTTTGGGCGTGGAGGTTAATAACAAATAGCGAGTTAGCAAAAAGTAAGCAAAGGATTTAAAAGGTTAGGTTCCAATTTGTAAGCCTTACTTATGTCTTAATAATAATGCTTGATTAAACTGATTTATATTGAAAAAAAAATTTTTTTTTAAACGGTTTTATTTAGCTCACCCCGTTTGTTTATTTATTTATACTTCATTTTACTGGTGTATTTATTTAATTTACATTCGAATACAATCGAAATGTTATTGGCGTTTTACATAATTATATTTACTGACACGTACAATATTCATTTCTACTAAAATATTTCTTTCCGCATGAAATAATGTAATTGTGAGTTTCATGATCGCCATCTTTGTTATTTTGAGTTTTAAAATTCCCGCCAATTTTCTGAACGTTCACTTCGACCACCTCGAAAGATGGGTCGCCGTGAGCTTGGCGTGAGCGTTAGTTATGACGTCATGAATGACATTACGCCGCGACCACAACCAGCGCGGTCGTTATGTGGAACGGCTATAGGAGCATTTTGATCGATAAGAGTGCTTAGTGGAACGCACTGGATATAAGTATATAATCTATGGTAGTAACCATAGATTATACACGTACACGTAGTAACTACATATAATTAACTAGCTGATCCGCACAACTTCGTTTGCGTCATATAAAAGAGAGTGGGTCAAATTTTCCCCAATTTTTGCAAAATTTTTCGTTGATACTTCGCTCCTATTGGTTGTAGCGAAATGCCCTACATGACATTTCGCTACAACGAATAGGAGCCTTCCTCAATAAATGGACTACTCAACACAACATTATTTTTTCAATTCGAACCAGTAGTCCGTGCTTCAGCATATTATTAATAAGTTTCTACCCCTTTTTAACCCCGTTAGGTGATGAGTTTGAGTAAAATGCGAAGCACGTCTTTCATCAATTCTGTTATATATTTTTTTTTATCTAAACCTAGCGATAAGGCAGACGGGCTACCTCATGTTAAGTAATCACCGTCGCCTATGGACACCTGCAGCACCAGAGGGACCGCCAATGCATCGCCGGCTTTGAAGGAGAGCTCTTTTCGCGCCTTTTTTGAAGAACTCCATGTCATAGCGCACCGGGAATACCTCGGGAGGAAGCTCATTCCACATCTTGCACGTACAAGGCAGAAAGGAGCGTGATAATATAATCTTTATGGAAAATTTGAAGTAGATTGGGCCAAGGAATCACGTTACAAATACAAACTTCAGCCCCGTTTTTCACCCTCTTAGGGGTAGAATTTCGAAAAGTCCTTTCTTAGTGCTTACTGTAAGTAAGCATAAAAGGAATCCCTGTACCAAATTTCAAGTTTTTAGGTACAGTAGTTTCGGCTGTGACAGGTATGACAGTTAGTTAAATCAGTTTTGCATTTTATATTATATATATTTTACCCTTATCTCCGTAACGTTAATACGTAGGTATATTCTTTTTGAGTTAAAAAGAATATGTGCGCATTCATTTTCTCTTTGAAGTGAAAACTTCTATAGCAAAGATATAATGGAAACGCGTCAGAGCCATATTTACGAGATCTTTTTTTAATTGAATGATCTTGCTTCCGTGGGGTCCCATTTTATTCAGATCTGATGAGTGTTTTATGAATTATCCTCAATTTTCGTTAAAATTGACGACATCTACTTTGATGATTTTGTATCTTTGTTGCACAATTACTCCACCAATTATGGAGGGATTTTGACGATTCTTATTTTTATTAGGTAGATATTTTTATACACATGGCCCTATTTTTGTTTAAATAAATTTTTGACTTTGGACTATGAAGATATACCATAAAATTCTTCAACCTGCCATGAGTTAGTTTTTCTGAAACCACGTATAAAAATATTGTCACATTTTTATTCCAATTGATCACAACAACATTTACCGGTACGAAAATTTTAGTGTGCGAGCCTGCCTCACACTTAATCGATGATTTTTTTAGTTTAGCCAAAGGAAGAAGAAGATTTTCAATTTATCTATATTTTAATAGATTTGCGTATAATTTACTTAAAAAATACCTGCAAATGAACATGAAACCTCCTCATTTTTGAAGTCATTAGTAAAAGTTAAAAGCCTCTTATATTCACGGCTTCACGGTCCTCTCTAACGGGGGCTTCCCTGCCACGGGGCCCGCAGCATTTTAGACTATCATTGACTATCCACCCTATTATGCCACTAAAAAAATATCAGTTGAACTCCTCCTAAACGCCTGGACCGATTTTAACAATTTTTTGTGTGAGATTAAGTCCATTCGAGAATGGTTTAGATTCATAATTCAATCCGATAGGTGATAGGATGGTCAACCCAAAAACTTTTTTTTAATTTTTTAGACATATTTTTTCAGTTTTTTTATGACTTACCCTAAACTTTCACCCTTTTACTACCAACCCACTTTTTATAATTTTTATGGCAGAACAACGTTTGATGGGTCAGCCAGTATGATATAACTATACGGACAAATTGGGCAATAAGCTAAGAAGCCACGCGCAAAAGAAAAAGTCAATCTTATGTCAACATTCAATTGTCAACTTTGTTATTTTGTCATTGTACTGAAACTGAATGAGTTTATAGTGTTATCTGATTTCAATTCAATATCTTAATTCTAGCCAGGTTTCCCGATATAATATCTTGATAGGAATAGTAATAATTCAGCTAGTGTTGTGTACTTTATTTATTTGTAATTTGATACCAACATTTTTTCAGAACTGTAAAATTTTAGACACTTTAAAACAATGTCGAACATTAGGATTGTTCTTAGCAACATTTTGAATAAAAACTATAAATTCTGTGGTATATGTTTTGATTCGCTCGAAGAAGACCCTACTCATATACAAGATGAGGTTGTTATAAAGAAAAATGGTGTTGAAAATACTTTAACAGTATCTGATATACTAACTTCTTTATTGGGTGAAGATGTAAGTTTATTTTTTTTATAATTTGATTTCATTTTAAATTAGGGATTTTGTACTAAACCTTAAAAGTCTTAAAACCTTATATCCAAAACTAAGTGTTGTTGCTCCATAACCATAACCAAAACTTGGATATTCAAAATAAAATTATATCTATAACCAAATCTGACACATAGAAAATGTAAATTATCAATTCGAATGTTATGTACATTTACTTTACATTAAATATGTACATTATGACTTACTTTTACGATTTCTTCAAAATCTAATATCTGTAACTGAAATTATCTGAAACTAACAGATGATTCGAAATATTTTTATGTCTGAAACCGATATAATGTTATTCATACATCTGTATCCACATGTGAAATTTTATATCCTTAACAACCCTGCGCTAATCATTAAAAATGATTTTAATGAAATTTTATCTATACGTACCAATACTTTGTCAAACTTAAGAGATACATATAGACCCAATAGATGGCGTTAGCCTGGGCCACTGACATTAAATAATGTAAAAATAGGTTCAAATTTTCTTGGAAATCAATTCCAAGACATATTGTCCACATATTCGTATTGTGGTGGTATCATGTTGGTTATGTGATGCCCAAAAATATTCAGTGCGCAATAAATACACAGACAAAAACTGTTTTCTTATTTAAAAAAATAAGAATAATGTTTAATTTTCATATCGTTCTTATTTTAATTCATATTTTATTTTTTTCTCTATTTAAATAAATACCTAAGAAAAACAGAAGGTTCTTTTCCTTCTACAAAATACTTTGTATGACGTCTCCTAATATGAAGTCTTCATTATTTAACTTAAATGTAACAAAATTATATGTTTTATGTTGCAGCTTTGAAATTATTATATTACCATTCTTTGAAATAATAATAGGATTTCTATTTTTTCAGATTGTCAGCATAATATCAACATTTGAGATTGTATGTAAACAATGTGTCCGGTCAGCGGTAACTAGTTACAAGTTTGTCGCAATGTCAAGAGAAAACTCAACACAACTTAGTAACTCAGTAAAAAGCCTAATGTTGTGTATGAATAATACTGTAAACAATCCGTATTACTACAATTCTTTATATGTAACGTTTGATCCAATGGATTACTCAACTCAGCAATATTATGACACAAAAAACCCTGTTACATCATTGTCGTCAGCTTGTAGAAGGATTGATTCTTTAATGAACCCCAAACCATTAAAAGTTCAGAATTTAACTTCTATAAAGAATGAATATGAAATAGGTAAAGTGAAAGAAGATAAACCTAAAAAGAAGAGAAATCACTATGATTCAGTACACATTAAAACAAGTGAAATGCTTTATGATAAAAATGACAGAACTACACTTAAATGCAAGTGCTGCCAGCGAGTGTATCCATCTTTATCCAATCTCCGTAACCATTATATTAGGGTGCATGCGCCAAAAAAATATAAATGTCCAATTTGCAACAGAAAATTTGGATCTATGGGCCTTGTGGAGTCACATAAACATCAAAGCCATTGCACTCTAATGTGTAATGAGTGTGGCAAAATGTTTCATAATCGTCATACGTTAAAGATGCATGAAATCAGTCACTACAGAAGATATGTGTGTTCGGATTGCGGACGTGTTTATAAAAGTCAAACAACATACAAGAAGCACATTGATCTTAATATTTGTGGTCAAAAAACTAGAGCTGTACCATCACAAGGAAAATACACTTGCGATTATTGCAATAAAAAATACACACAGAAAGTATCTTTGAGAGTCCATATACAATATGAACATGGTAATTATAAAGCTCATGTTTGCAAGTGGTGTAACAAGAAGTTTTGGGCACAGAGTAGATTGAATGCTCACATAGTAAAGCATACACAAGAGAAAAAGTTCGGTTGCGACATTTGTGGAGGTCGGTTTGTTACTAAGGAATCTCTACTTTATCACACGAGAACACTCACTGGCGAGAAACCATACCCATGTGATTTTTGTGATAATCGGTTCCTCTCAGCGTCACGGCGCGCTGATCATATACGACGGCATCATATGGAAGCTTCATATCAATGTGAGATTTGTCACCTCAAGTTTGTTACTCAGTTGTGTCTGGACAGACATAAAAAGGTGCATGTTGAACCTGATAAAAACTACGCAAAAAATATTATAGGGGAACTTGTCAATATTTCTGAAGAAGACAACATATATCTAGCAATATCATAAACATGACCAAACTAATAGATGTTGAATTTTTAATTTTTTTCTTGTTATCAAGAATGTCTTTTATTTGGATGATTAAATAATCAATGACTGTTACCCATACAAACATGTGTATGTACATACATATAGGTGCAAATAATGAATAAAGGATATACAAAACTATTTATGTTGGATATTTTTAATTTACTTTCAAGGCGAACAATCCACAGAGGACAGGGGTAGTATAGACCTGTTGCTGGTAATTCAATCGAACTTTTGGCTCAAGGTTGGTAGCAGATGTCCATGGGCGACCTTAACCACTTACCATCACTTACCTACGGCTCACTCATTTGCTATTTAACCCCATAAATAACTAATGAAGCTAACTTATTATTTAGTTTTCTCTATCTGATGCTAGTGTGCTATGCTAACCTGTGTGATGATAGTGAAAGAATATAGGATTCCTATAGGTACACCTTATATACACAAGATTCCTGTTCAAGGAATGCAATGACTACTTAATTTTAATTATATAATCAAATTATACCAGTGATAGTTTAGTGTTTCAGATTTTGGCCTCTCACATGGCGGGTCAGCGATTCGACTCATTACTAATATGCCCAAAAGTACTTATTCGTATTAGAAATTAATGATCATTTTGAAAGGAGATCTATGGGATTAAACGAAATTCGGCTGCAATAAAAGAAGAAACTCCTACACTTCAGATGTATGTAGTACAGTGTAGGGGTACATTTCTAAATAGCATTGCACATTAGAATTGGAATAGATTCGATAGACGTGTATAGTGTTCGGATTCGATCTTTGGTCAGACAAACACCCAAACGAAAATTTCGATTTTTGAGCACAAACTGCTCGAATGGTGGTCAAAAACTCTACTTGAGGTGCAAATCTTTTTAATTTACCCAATTGGTTTTGGTTTTTTTCTGTTTAATAGAATATTATTTACTATACTTTTAGGAGAACTTCAAACCTCTATCAACAATAGGCAGTACAATATACAAACCTTTGACTTTGGTGTCGAAAAAATCAACTGTCAAACTACAAGTTTCAATTTTTTATCTGTGCAATGTTTCGGTGTTTACATTTACGTTTTCTGCAGTTTTTCCACATTTTACAATAATTTCCTTGAGATTTTCAGTGATTGTAAGGCACAATGACTTTTTTAGAGGATACCTTAATAATCTTAATATCCCAGGTACGTTAAATAATTTATAGGTTAGTTGTATCGATAAATACCGACATACCGCGTTTATACATTTTAACTACATAACCCATGATTATTTATCAATGTTATGAGTTCAAAGGCTATTTGTGACTAAGTAAAAAGCGGCATGTTACTTTTGTAGGTCGGCTAATAAAATCGACCAGCTGTTTTTGCAAATCGTGTAAGATTTCGAGAGCGATCGAAAAACAGTGCTGTGTAAAGAAGAATAAAAATGAATTCCGTGGTTTGAACGAGTGAACGCTTGATCCAATTTCAATGTGCGCAATATTTGCGCGCATTTGACGCTGAAAGTGCGCGCAGCTCCATCGAGAATCTCTTTATGAGTTGCAATAGCGTCTACAAGGCGTTCGGCTTCGGACAACGTCGCAATGCCGGATATAACCGAAGTTTCGGATGCCGATCTCTCGGGAGCCGAGCGCGCTGACCGATCGGACGGGACGGTTTTGGCGACCGGCATCAAACGAGGCAGGCTTTCTAGCGACTCCGATGGCGTGGTTACCGTCCCCGTTTCGTTGCCAGTGGGCACCCTCATCGCGGGGACCACCTTCAATGTTATCACGTCGGACCATCTACCGCATTTCAAGCCGATGCTCTGCGTCGACAATGGCTTCATTACTGGCGGCGCTGGCGAAGACATAAAGGCGACGCACATTGTTATACAGAACCCGAATTCGGATGGCGAGCAGAATGACGATAACGACAACGGTTCCACTTCGCCTATCCAGGCTTCGAACAGATCCTGGGAGGAAACTGCTTCCATGCCAGTACTACCCATCCGGTGCAAGAACACCTCAGCTGAACTCCATAAACATAAGCTGGGGTCTGGTGGCCGAGGGCGCTGCATCAAGTATGGTATGGAATGGTGCACGCCGAGCGAATTCGAAGCCATGTGTGGTAGAGCTTCCAGTAAGGACTGGAAACGGTCTATCAGGTTTGGTGGAAGAAGTTTACAAGCTCTGATCGATGAGGGCATTCTGACTCCCCATGCCACTAGTTGCACTTGTGGTTCATGTTGTGATGACCAGTCAGCATTAGGACCCGTGAGACTGTTTACACCGTACAAGAGAAAAAGAAGGAACACTCCATATGAAGCAGATACTAAGACAAAAGTGAAAACAGTTAATTCGATTGGTGAAGCAGAGTTAGATAATATTCATCAGAATAGTAACAATAGCAATTCGAAAGAAACATGGCAGACTATAGCGGAAGGTCTGGACGGGAACACAGATTATCATTTGCTTACAACTGAGGGTAACTCAAGCTCAGGTATGACGGAGATAAGTGGTGTGTTGAAACGATTAGATGACATTGGTCAAACACTCATGCGGCTCGGTGGGGATTTAAAACAGTGTGTTGAGGATATCAAGGTGATTAATACTAGGAACTTGGAGCGCATTGAGCAAGAACGCGCTTCTGCATTGCTTGCAGCGAGTGTAGAGGCTCAAGTTGATGGAGATGCAGTTTCGCTCCACAATGTCGAGGATTCAGAGGCGAAGAAGTGTGCGAATTGCAACCGTGATGCCTCTGCCGAATGCTCTCTGTGCCGGCGAACCCCATATTGCTCGACATATTGCCAGAAAAAGGATTGGGCTGCCCACCAGTTAGAGTGCTTGCGAACTGTGCCCACAATTCACGCAGACACCCAGCAACATCAGTCAATAATGCTGATTGTTGAAAGTCAACATCAATAATAAGCTAATGAAGTGTAATATGTTTCAATTCAACAATGTGTTTCATAGACATGCCCTGTTATGCTAATTTTTGATGGAAAATAAAACATGGAATATAAATGAAATGTATCTTATGTAGATACACAGGTGTTGTTATATGTAAACTGCTTAATTAACAGTGTCAAATTACACACAAAAGGAGGATAAAATTACATGTCATTGAACACATGTAAGTGTGCAAAATGCAATTATATTGCAATTTGCAAAATATTGCTTTCTGGGCATATCTATGATTAAAATTGTTTTAATCACAGTAGCATTGTCATGTTTAATGAAGTTTACAAAAACAGTTTTATACAAAAGGATATCTGTGAGAGTTGCGTTTTTAAAACGTGTTTTAAAATATGTTATGAAGTGAATATACAAGGAAATGTAGTTAATATGTTACCAAAATATTGTAATTGTTATTTTTTCATATACCAAATGTCATAATAAAATTAATGTGTCTAACATTAATTTTATTACTAATTGTAATGATATGTTTGTTGTATTAATAAAGTATTGCAAAAGTGTATATATATTTTTTTTTATAGAAATTTTATTAAATGACCTAATACTAAAACTAAATACAATAAAAATTGGATGATTAAAAACAAATAGAGACATTAATAGTTGCGTACTATTCTCATGCTATTCTCAAACAACTAATTGCTTTTTGTATACCACAAGCAGTGATATTTTACCTAAATTAAGAAATAAATGTATGATGTTAAGTTGGTAGTACTTCTTTTTAAAATCTAACTTATATTTTTGCATATTCACAAGAGATCCAGGTGTTTTGTCTTTATTTCCGTTTTTTTACTCATGAAACATTGATCCCCGAATGTAAATGTTTTTTTTACATTTTTGAAGTCAACAGATGTCACACCCACAATAGTTCAAGTTCCTTTTTGACTCAATTTAGACGTTGTATCTTCACTTTTTGAGCTCATACGTAGAGGGTTGTAGGATCTATCTGAGCTGTGTAAAAATACATTGTTGAATTTAGATATTTGAATGAGAAATATATCTATTGCGTAAATATTCTTGTAATCGTTTAATTATGTCATGATAGCAATTAGTTAATGAGTGTGTTTCAAATACAAACGACCGAACATCATACATGTTCAATCTCAACTTCAATTTAGTTGGGTTGATTACAAAGTCTATATGAAACAGAATCAATTTACCATCATGTCCACTGCATGCTCGTTTTTTACAGATGTAGGGTAGTAAATAATAAGTGGAAATAAGTGTAGCGCTAGACGATAATTTTTCTTGTTGTATAAGGCAGTCAGGTGGTGAAAAATGCTCTACGTCATTTATTGCAGATTTCGTCGTCGTCATCTATTGCAAAGATTGCAAATTGCAGAAATATACCGCTGAATATATTCTATAATGCTTAAGATGCAATTGACTCTAATTTTTTAACCGACTTCAAAAAGAAGAGGTTATCAATTCGTACCGTATGTTTTTTTTTTTTTTTTTTTATGTTTGTTACTCGATTACTCCGTCATTTATGAACGGATTTTGATGATTCTTTTTTTGTTAGGTAGGTCTTGTTTC
>DWNR01003064.1:0-12194 GCA_018250455.1 Polygonus leo
TATCCCCAGCCAATTTTTTTTCGAATATCTTCCATGTACAGACTTTTGACCTTCTTTAGCTTTATTATATGTATAGAAGATAGATAACGTGTTCTGAGTCTACGATCCATATTTTTCATTTAAGTCCATGCCTTATGTGTAATAAAATGAAAGTAACTTTAAGAAGCCCATTTATCATAATAGATGTATCGATAATTAACCCTGTTATTACAATTCATAAGTTATAGTCTCCAAACCTAAAAAGTTGATAGAGTTTATAGAATATAGAAATGAAAACACTGTTACAATGAACTCCGAAAATCCAGGCCGGCACACAACGGTTTCTTTGTACTTCAGTTTTATTCATTCGTAACGATATATGAAATGTTATACCTATAATGTAAGAGTTCAAGTAGTAGCAGTAATTTGTTTTTATTAGGTTATTACTTATTTGCCAGGTGGTAGAACTCATGTAGTTCGACCGGGAAGTACCACCACCACCCTCATTATCCTCCGTGAAAAAATTTATTGTGATTCTGGTTTGGAGAAGCGTAGTTGCCGCCCATACTTAAACACGAGGCGAACATTTTAGTCATTCAGGGTAGCAACGTATTAGCGGTCAAATTCAGTCTTACTCAGGGATGATTACTAATGTTCATGGGCGGCGGTGACCATTTTAGGTGCACTGCATGCTCATTTGCTAACTTTAAACGATAAAAAAATCTATTTATATTGAATTTGATATTTTCCGAATTTCAGAAAAGCCAGCCCTACCAGCGATTACCCTCCACATTTCACACACTGAGACAATGTGCAATTTCCCTCACGATTTTTCGATACAAGCACCAGAGCGTTGTTAGAGTGCAGTAATTCAAAAAATGACTCATAAATCGTTGAACTATTGTTAAGTTAGGTACCAGTGTGCATGATTTCTTATTCGTGATACGAGTTGTTCACTTTAAATTGGACTAGCCGTTCCGCTTTAGAATAAACAAATAACTTTAAAGGAAATACTAGCTGGTGTATTCATATAACAGACTCGAAAGGTCAATGTTATGGAGAGCAAATAGTTCTACTTAGTATTGAGCATACAACGTCTGTTCTGATACTTTGTACGATCACTTGACTGTGATGTTGACTTAGATACGGTGGATTATACGAATCGGCTAAGTACACATACTTAATCTACTTTTGTGAGTTTATTTTTGAGTTTCTAAAATACATTCGTGTTGTGTGTAAATATATGAATATTATTATTTCCTCCAGATGCAGAATTTAGGTATTACAGTTATTTAAACATTTATGTGTGTCTTTTTTCCTTTGTACTCTAGAATGGAACTCCAAATTAGCAATTTAAAATCATATATTTGTCTCACGTTACTCACTCTTAGTCAGATTATTACTGTTATTTTCTTCAAACATTTACTTGTGTGTCATTTTTCCTTTATACACCCGAATGGAGTAGGTACTAAATTAAATAATTTTAATAAATTATTTTTTTAGTCCTACGTCTACTGTCAGTCAAATTAGAAATTTATTTATCAAATTCAATACTCGGAGCAGAAATGAACTTTAACAAAATAGTTTAATATTAAATAATCTTTTTTCAGTTTTAAAACTAAATTGTGGTAGATTTATAGCTTATGTAGTATTTGGTGTTAATTCCTAGATATCTCTGTTATAGTTGTAGTAGTTACAATGAAATCTCTTGGAGTAATCGGTGGCCAATATGTATAGGTGTAATATATTTTTTTCATACGTGCTTGCTTGTACTGTCCTTATTATATAGTACTACTAACATAAACCTTATAATTGTACACCCACAACACATATCATGTAGCATAATCACTTGATCGGAGTCATTTCACTCAAGATTATCAATATATTTTTTTAAGAATTTTAAGGTGACATAAAAGAGTAGAAGATTCTATAATGGACTCCAAAGTTTTACAGTATACTCACAAAATATTTTCAGCCTAATTTTCTGACATTAATTATACTTCATATATAATTTTTGGATAATAATTTAGTTAACTTGGTTTTACTTGCTTCTTTAACGTGAATGATAATATATCTACGAAGTGTGGTAGTAAAGTGGAATGTTTCAATTCATCGAAATAATCTGAGTATTTGAAATGTTGTTATGAAGAATACACACTAATACAATATGTATTTGATATTACAATATGATTGATGTGTTTTATTAGTTTCCAAAAATTGTTATTAGTAGTTAAAACTGTGAAGTAGCAATAAAAATAAAAGTCACACAATAATGTTTTAAAAATTTATTGCAGGTAATGACATTTTGGACGGTTGAAATTAGTACATAGTTCAGGATTTTGTTTATTTAACAACCTCCGAATAAGGCACTAGAATCATAACTTTTATAAAAGTAGAAGATAGTATTTTATGTCATAAGCATCTATTAGTTTATGTTAAGAATTTATAATATAGGTATAATTCGAAATCGAACATAAATTATATAAAATGAAACTAATCTAAATTGAATAAATTACGATGTCGGGACGGCCGTCAATCCATCGTTTCTTGACTTAGGTCGCACGTTCGGTTATCTACTTAGAAGGTACAGAAATGTTACTTTTTACCTATCACTATCATTAAATCAGGCTTAAACTACTTTTAAAATATGGTACAATACGTTATCGGACTTCCTAAACAGAACATCCGAGCGTATAGTGAACGAATGAGCGACGTGATCTTGATAACGACACACGGCCACGGTCCCGGCGGCGGCGACGGCGAAGGGGACAAGCGAGCGTACTCACTCACTACAAGCACTCGATACAAACATTATGTGTTGCACTCTCATCCATCCTCATGCATGCACGCTCTTGTGGTCGTCCCCGTCTCCGTGTCGTGCTAACCGCGCCTTATGCCCGTACGTAGCAGCAGGCGCGGGAGCGCTCGGACTTTATCATTAATAACCGCTATCGTCGTCTTATGCTCTAGAAAAGGTGGACGTATCACACTGGCAATCTACGACGACCTCTGGAGCTAGGACTCGACGGGGGTATTTATTCTAATGGAGTATACTACTATTGCGAACGCTGATCACGTCGACATGCTTATATCTACTCAGAAGTGCCTCTGGTGCGCACGCGAGAAACTAGCATCGTATACTTTGCAGAGCGCAGAAGGAGCGTTAGGACCGGGAAGAAGTTCGGCGGCTTTGGCTGCCGCACGTCGTCGCTGCCAACTGCACGTCCATGCGGCGAGTACGACTAGTTGAGCTGCTAGGAAAGCCGCGGCCGCCAGCATTGCCCCCGCTGCGTTGACACAAGTGAGGTCGGTCTCCCTGACAAATACTGAATCTTCAGTGACGTTCTTGGCACGTTGCTTGTCGAAACCGAACTTATCGGTAATCTGGATAGTTTGTACGAGCAACATGTCGTCGGTTGGTGCCGCTGGAGTAGAACGCCTCTTCCTACGACCGTAGGACATGACAGATCTCAGTTCATTCGGTCCGCCGTCACACTGAACTGGTTCGCAAGTTGGCATACAAGGTGTCACGAGGGCACGGAATTGAACAACCTCCGACGATGGGAATTTGAAGGCATCGAAGTTTGATAACAGCATCTGGAAAACAATATTTTTGTATATAGTACTTTTCATACCAACAAACATTTAAGATAATAAACGGTAGTGACATAATGTTTGTTCAAGAAAATATAAGGTATATAATGTCTGTTTCAACAAGATGTGCTTAAAAAGTTTTCCTTACCTTGCCATTGGGCGTCGATTTGAATAGAGGTCCCATAATGAAATGATCAGTGGGACAACCGTCGCTATCGATGAGGGTAATTTCGCTCGAGTCAACACCATCCATAGCAACAAGCTCTCGGACAAATATTTCGAATGGAGAGTTCTGGTCAATGATTTCGAATCTGAGAGCCTGTAAAAATATAAAAACCGTGTAAAATACTTTTCGGTTACAATATAAAATACAAAAATATTTCTAAACAATAAATTATTTACCAAAGGATCTCCGACTTCAGCAGAAGCAATAGTATCGTCGCCGTTTCTATCTGTAATTCTCATGGCTACGTTGGGTGAATCGACAATAACCTCCTCCGAGAGTCCCGTTTGGATTTCGCCAAGGATTCCTAAGTCCACTTCGTTAGCTACCGTTTTGTTTGTCAAGTCGTATTGACAAGTTACAGCTAACCCGAGATCAGAGGACGTCACGATCGTATCGTGGTGCTGAATAACAACGTCGTTTAAGTATCTGTTGATAAAAGTACGCCATACATTAGAACAATGTTGCTTGAAAATAGTATATCGGCTAAAGATATAAAGAAAGAGAATTATCACCTGCCGAGTCCATTTTGCTTCACATTACATTCGATGTTATTATATCCCATGTGTAATTCAAACTCAAGACTTTGCTTGACGTCCGTGACACAGGAGTTCGGGCTGCCTTTAGCGTAAATCTTGCCATCAAATAGCTTCGAGGTTTGAATGCGCGCTACCATGTCACCGGCCCGGCAGTCGATGGAAACGTTGTAGCAAGAAGAAAGTTCGTAGGTAGCAGCTTCGGGTACTTCCAGATAAGGATCCTAGTAACCAAAATATTTCAAATTATTATTGATAATAAATTCGTATAAAATCATACAAGCTAAAGTTAAAATTATTAATTTACCTGAATATCGGCGAGCGTTGCTTTCGAGTGATGAGACAGACGACATACGTGGTCACCAGTATCGCCATGATCGTAGGAGTGGCAACGGAACGGCGAGTTAAGACATAATTCACGGCATTCCTCTACAGTAGGGACATCTTGGTACACCGAGTCTACTGTTTTCAAAATGCGTCCGCTCATTTTCTTAAATTCACACAGTTTCGTTGGCTCCTCGACGCAGTTGTTTTCCAAGTAGTCAGTATCTAAAAGTTAAATGTCAAATTTAGATGATATTATATTATTCGATAAAAAATCTATATATTTGTTTACGTACCTTCATTGGGTTGAAAAGCGTTAGTGCCCGCCAAAGTTATACGGTCCATGTTTGATAGGACGCAATCTCCTGTCTTGTTGTTGTAGTTGGCCGATCTGTAACAATGTTCAACGTTTTAATGTTCGTTTCTTGTCATATCACTGTGTGAACTTTCCCAAGGTGTTAACCCCATAATAGAAGGTTTTTGCCTGATAGTGTCTATGTTGAATTCATAATATTGTTGTAAATTATAAAATAATTTATGTAACTAGAATGAGTCATGTATAAAGAACACTTTCCGCGTAAATGAGTATCGCTACTCACGCAGAGAGTGTTAATGTATCTTAATTATTGAATACAAAGGAAAGCTTGAATCAATATAGACTTATTTCCTGGAATCATCTTTACTCTGGTATAACTAGCACAATTGGAAAACGCTGCATTACTCACTGAAGCTATTTAATATTTAAGAGACTCGTTCGTATAATCTTAGCATAAAACTTAATTGAACTTAAGACCTCCAAGCAATTACATTTATATCATACAATGCCAGTAATATTGCATGAATATGAACTGGTTTTATTGCTGGTTTGTTTTGTAACTTTGACCTGTGGGCCCTTTTGTGTTACTTATAGTGACCACCCACACAAGAGCTATATTATCTGTGTTCATCTCGCTCAATATTTTCTCTTGATTTATAATCGGTCCTGATCAGATGACCTTCCAACCTGAAGGAACACATTTTCATAAAGGATCGGCGGCGTCGATATTGTAAATCATGCTTAGATTACTATTTAAAACATTGGTGTCTGGAATAATGGGAAACAACATTTTGCTTTTACCGGCTATGATAAAGTACCTAACCATCTGCAGACGATTCGCCTATCAGTAGCACTATCATTAAATAATAACAACAATATTATTTCTCTTTCTTCTCTGTGTTTTCCTTTTTTTACTTCGTAGTTCGTCTATAAAATGAATTTTATATAAACAAAAGTTTATTCGAATTATAGATATGTCTAAAACTTTTTGTTATATAAGGTATTGTTCTGAAAATTATTAATTAATAGTTTATTCTTGTTCCAAAAATTTGTAAACAAAAAGAAATTAGTAAATTTAATACATCACACAACGTCTATTTGTCTGTTTGCATGTCCAATAGGTACGTTGTACGAATCCTCGTTTACAGGTAGTATACTTATGATTAAACCGTTTATTTATTTTATTTATATAAAGTTGAAGTATATTGATATCTTAAGCTCATACACTTCGTTTAAAGGCCACTTTCAGCTTTTCTTGTCAGCTTAATCTCGGCTCAGCTCAAATAAGTTATTTACTTTCAAATGGAAAGTACACAATTTACGAGGGTTAATATAGGCTTCCTTTTATTCCAGTAAGAGATAAAATTAAAGGAAAAATGCGAGAATGAATTGCCCGATATACCTACTTGATACGTAATCATATCGTCTACCTAAAGTTATTATTTAAAAGTAGTTGTCTTACTTAGTTACACGAGCATATACTTATGCACGCATACGCGTTAGATGATGTTGCTCAACGAAACGCAACGCTTTATAGCATAATAATTGCATCAACTAACAGTTGGCTCGTAATAGTTTTCTTATGGACCATACATAAACTAACGATGTAGAAACTGAACCTACTCCTCATTACTGTAGCCACTGCCTGGACTCAATCATGGTCTAATCACAGGAAAAATATAATTTAAAAGCTAGTCTAAGCATTCTTATTGAAATTTATGTACTGACCATTATTGGCTGCAAAAAGACGACATGAAGTCACGTCTTTAAAATTAAACGCTAAATGTTATGATGATGAAATAATTATAAGATTCAGAAGATAAAGAACCGCTAATTAAGCGCATCTAATAGCCCATCGAGTTCTCAGTAAATAGTATATATTTATCGATTATTTACTAAATCTTATACATTGGTGACATGAACAAAGCTACAAAACGAAACTGAAATTAATTACAATATTTTTGGTCGTTTGTTTTTATTTCATTACAATTGAAATAAGAACGGTTTTCTTTTGATATAAAAAGCTTATTTTAACCACAATAATCAGTACCTGCGTATCTTAAATATGCTGTTTCAACCACTAACTACCGGTCTACAGCGCTGCCTGACTTCAGTGGTATATACGACTATTTATAACACTTCTTTGGTGGTCCCATTGAATTGATTTGATAGCCTTGTTGGAATTAAATTATTTGCTTTCTTGCATTCAAATCGAGATGAAAATTATTTTTATCTATTTAATACTTTATAAGTAGTGAGTAAATACAAACATTAAAAAATACACATAATTATTAATACATTTAATATGGTTAGTATATTAATGTATATAAATATTATTAATTTAAAATCTCAATATAAGATCGATATGATCGCGGGGCGTCCGTAATAAAAATAATAAAATTAGTTCCGTTAAAACACTTTGAACAACATCAGCTCAATTATTTATCGCAGAAATTGGATCCTACTGGATAATATTGGTCCTTGAAACATGGCACGGCCAGCTTAAAAGCGGGCAACGGCTAATATAATAATAATAAACCATTTTCTAGATCAGATAGCTTTCTAATACCAATTAAACGGGACGGCAGCATACAATAGTTTTATTAACGCTAGGAGCGAAGAACAATATGTGCTTTATCGGTTATTGTATCGTGAAAGTAGGAAGCGATAGGGCAGGGCGCTCCCACACCGCGGTGCACATCGTCCGCCACGTCCGGGGAATGTTTGCCAAATGTCGTGACTGTCGAGGATCGCGATGCGCCGCCCGGGGTGAGTCCGCCGCCCGCCAGCTTCAATGGAGATACGACGATTTGTACCGAACGGTACACGTGTCGAACGAACCTCGACCACGCGCATTCCTTTCCGTAATCTCTGTTCTCAACTCCGGCACTCAATAATGGCAAAAGTTGTAAAATGTAACACGCCACGCTAACAGCCCTCGTTATGGCCACTCACTAGGAACACGTGAACAGTCGACTCTTATCGTTACTTTACTGAACTACATGCATGGAGCTACCATTGTATCTATTTTTGTCAACAAAAACAATTTATATACTAATGTTAGTCTTGAGATTAGAGCGCGTTACATATTGCACATTTTACATGAACATCATCTTTGAACTCATTTTTGCGAATTTCTTTTTTATCCCACTAAATAATAGAAAGATGTGTATATCAAAAATTGATTTGATGTGAAAAATAATTTGTAAACAAATGTATCTAAAAGTGTCGCACTAGTCATATACTTTGGATGTATAGACATAGATATGCGCAATCGAATGGAAGCGTCAGTTCAACATGTACACTATTTATGTTAATGATATCAAAAACCGTACAAGGAAATAAACACAATAGGACAGTCGTGTCTTGTTGCATTAGACGCCTGAGACGTAGGCCTTGCAATTGGCCTCCCTGCTTTGTATATAATGCTCGTTTGTAGAACTCCGGAACGGAATGGCTACCCTACCAGGAAAAGAGCAGTACGGAGTGACTTATCCACCGTGGAGCTCGGCAAAGATGTGCCATGAAACTCTCCATATACGGAATGAATGGTAGAGTTTGATCGACTTCGTTATCGAGCTTATAAGTTATTTATATCCATCAACCCGTTTTGTATTTTACTCGTCGGGGGACACATTTAAGTCATGTTATACAGTTTATTGAAAAACAGGCTAGCGTAAGCGGTTCTCCGTTGTTACACGGTATAATCGTTAATATTCTTTTCTTTTTTGCTATTACTTTGCTGCAAAGAAAATATCGATAAGGCGTGTATTTTATGTTGAAAATAAATACAAAACCTATACATTCTATTAGTACGTACAAGATTCAATTATACAGTTTATTTTTATTTGGCATTGATATGTTCAAATGTGGTGCGCATGTATGGGTGCTACTGAAAGTCGCGACAAAAAACCAATCGGAATTTAAATTGCGATCAGGTGATAAAAAGGATGTACATATAAAATTCTAGGTTTCGTCTACTTATTTACTTTGGCACGTTATTTTATCTGATCCAAGTGAAATTGTATTTATCGTGGTATCGGAATCACTAAAGGGATTTTAATTGGCCCCTAATTAAATGCCTATTACGTGCTAATACGTTCTCTAAGAAATGTAGAAACTGTCCGAGGCATGCATCTTGATGGGATGCTACCATATCGGGAGTTGAGTCGGCATACATTAAAAACATTCGCGCTAATGAAATTGTATATGAAGATAGCATTTTTAAGCATGACATTATTTATTACTTTCCTTTTTTAAAAGTCCCTTTAAGTAACATTTTATGACCCATTACTTTGTGGAATAAGATATTGCAAGCCACATAAATAACTAACCATGACATGATTCAACTCAATTATAAATTGAAATGTAAAAGACTTTTAATCGTTTAAATAAATCAAAATTTTCTAAATATATATCTTTGTTACCAAAAAAATAAGTATGATATAATGTAAAAGCAGCAGTATCACAGATATATAAAAGAAAATAACAAATTATTGAAATTATCCCTATGTAGTGCTTTCCTAGTAATGCTTATCCTTCCATCGCCTGATTTTAATTCCAACCTATTCCAAGAATAAGAAAACAGATGCATATATAGATAAAGTAAACGCGGCAATCTCTGTTTTATAAGCATGATTATTCTTACATGCTTTTATAAACACCGGGAAATGTCATCATTGTATAATTTATGTCTGGAGACCTAGTGCATATACTTAGTCACGACTATTAGTGACAAAAGTATCTCTGTATCACTATCTTAATAATGCGAGCATGAGAATGCAAAACAAATTTGTGATTGCTTACGACTGACTGACCGACACGTAGTTAATTAGACTTCCCAGGACTTATTCAATTTATTCTTGTTCTATTTTCAGTGGCGTTGCAAAAAAGGTATCTAATATTTAGATGTAATGATATTTGCGATGTACCGTTAGTATTTGATACCGATGAGCTCGCAAATTGTAAGTACTATACTGCAAACGTGATGTACAAAACTAATGCGGTTATTTCACCGGTTCCCTGCGTATTGAATTGAATCGGTTCCAGATACAACGCAACGTGTAATATAAATTTTGCCTATAATCTCCGGCTAGCTGTATAAACTTCCTTGTTACTGTATGGAATAATATATTCCGTATCTATAAATTATCTACGTATCTATTGAGCTTTAACGACAATGTGCAAAATCTTATCAATGATTGCAATTTTCATTTCTTAATGTAATGTAATATGATTAAAAATTATAAGTACCTAAATGTTATCTACTTTTAAAATCGAAAATGGTTTGAAAACCAAGAACTAAGTCTTGCGATATTTCGACGTTAACAAAAATTGAGCTTTTTATACAACATATATGTATGACTGGACGCCTACCCCTATCCAAATAATAGAGAAAAAATCTAAATATTTCTTTCATGTAAGTACATTACTTAATTACCCGGGGTACACTAGCCAACTCAATGTAGAGATAATCATTGAGTGAACTATTACCTGCTGTAGCAAAAAAACTATTTTTACCTGCAAACGAATTCATTTTCGCCAAGGCAAAGGTCCAAGCACATTTGTCTCGATCCGACGGTGTGTGTCTTTTTGCCCTTCCCTTTGAGGTGGTAGCCACGTACGCGGTCGAAGCACCAAGCTCGTTCACACGGCCTCACGCCCAAACAGGATTTTTGGGCGTAGATCGTGAATACGGGGAACTGAGACTTGGTGAGTGCTCCTGCAAGAAAAACAGGTGGATAAAATATGTATTTTTTTTTCAAATTAATAACTATATTAGCAAACAAGAAAGAACTCTGGATTTTAGACGCTTGTTCCCTGTACAAAAATGTCTTGAAATAATTAAAATTATGCGATATTTATTGGATGTATCAAACAAATATATAATACTAGTACAAGGTCGTTTAAATAGATCTTAAGAAATAAAACATAACATAATTATGTCTTATATAAAAAATTCTAAACATACTTGTTTCCGTGGTTTTACAAACATTCAATATTACGAGTGTTATGAGTGTATTTGATTAATTCGCACGAAGCTGCATGCAATCATGCGTTAAGTACGGACATGTTCGTTCTACTTTTAGATGGATCTGTTTCCATAAATCGTTACTGCCCGCTAAATGTATGCATAAAAGATTAATGTACAATCATGAAACTTATTCCTTAATACTGTCTACACTACGAAGCGTCTTTTAATCTTCATAGTGAATAGCATAATTATATCAAACAATTTTAACACTTATAATACCGACTACACCTTTACTCCGAAGATGAATAGTATTAATCACGTTAACTCAACTAATGCTCAGGTTCAAAAGCCAGTTCGCTTAGAAAACATTAGTTGCCTTTGAATAACACGTGAAGCCAATAACATCAATAACAATGAAAGTATTATAACTCTGTTACATTGCACGTGTTTATTAAGTTCCGTTCATTTCCCGCCTTTGTATGAATGCTAATTATGAGGTCAAGGCGTAGCCTACTAACTAAGTTTAATAATACTCATTCGAGATTCATTTTTTATCAAGAAAGTTTCGATGAGTTAGCACAGTCATGCCGTTATTGGCATTCAAATTATGAGATGCAGTAAAAAATAGGAACGCCTCGGTTGTTTATACGGTCGCGCCTTGGTGTCGGACTAACGAGAGCGTTATTATAATCATAACATTGCCACCTGCTAAACGGTATGGGGGTAATAAACCGGTTTATATAGGTTTCCGTTCCAGATTTTTTGTTGTTTTATTACTCTTCGGTTAGCAATGTTGCCAATCGTAGCCTAGAAAGTAATATTAGCATTTATGAATCATCTCACTCGTAACAATTACGTTTAGGCGAACGCTTACTTATCGATGTGTATAATATGAGTGAGTAATTAGATTGAACAATTTTATTACGGTCAGAGATTTTTAACCGACTTCAAAGAAAAAGGAGGTTCTCAAGTCGACGTGTATATATATATTTTTTTTATGTATAACCACGCATAACTTTTTACGGAGTGGCTCGATTTTGACAATTCTTTTTTTGTTAGGTAGGTCATGGTCCAAAGTTGGTCCCATTTTTCATAATTATTGGACCTTCAACTAAGAAGATATAGCATGGAATTCCTCAACCTGCAATGAGTAACATGCAAAATTTCCGATATAACTTCGTTATTTATGAATCGATTTTGATAATTCTTTTTGCTGTGGATTCAGTACAGTGTCAAGAAGGTTTTTCA
>DWNR01003065.1:0-12193 GCA_018250455.1 Polygonus leo
CAAAATTATTAATTATTTTTCACTTTTTAGTTCATCTTGAAGTCGATTCTATTTTTAGTTAAAAAGTTTTTATTTTTTACTCTCTTTTAATTGTAATTCTGTGGAAAATATGCAATTAAAACAAATTTATCACAATGGTTGATTCATTATACACATACTTTTGATCTATTGATTCTTCTAATTTTAAAGAATTAGTATATTTATTGATCTAGAAACATAAATTGTAGGTATATGTAAAATATTAAGATGAACATTGTTGTTTTTATAAATAAAATAAAGTGGTTTAAAAACATACTTCCATAAATAAAAGACGATATTTTTTCATATTTTATTGATATAATTTTGTACAAATAACGGCGTATATTACATGGGACAGGTCTCACATACAAAACTAACGCTAGTTCAAGCTATGGTTGCCAAAGGCCTACATGATCAAATAAACCCTAACAGACTCATACTGGACCGTTAAATAATTGAAGATCGTTGGTAGCCACAGATAATAAAAACAAAGAGGTATAGTCGTGGACACATAATTCAGAAGGGTAGTACAAAATATTGTAAAGAAAATGTAGTAGAAAATATCGTAATGACTCACTGTAATAACAATAAACTAAATCTATTTCGTCTTGATTGCAATTTAATACTATAATGGAGCTAAATGGTAAAAAATACAACATATCATGTAGCTATATCAAGAACAATCAATAAAATCACATTGGAAGAGATTTTAAAGATACACGGAGCAAGCAAGCTACTACTTGCTATTGGGTTGTTTAACAAATAGTTACAATAGACTAATGTTACAATAGGCGATGCCGGACGTCATTCATATGACTACAATATGATATTGTAAAATTATTGGACATTAGATCGTAGCACAAGAAGGAGGTGAAGGAGGTGTCAAGAGTCTCCGAAATCGGCGTGTTTGTATGAGGAGAGTTATGAAAGTGAAGAAGCTAGTCAAGTATGCCAGAACCGTGCCGTTTGTGCACTCGATACCCTCTGCCTACCCCGTTAGGGATTTGGCGTTAAGATGTGTCTGTATTTGTAGATCATATCATAAATAAAAAAATTGCTACATTAAACTGAATGGACATTATTAATTACATACATATATTAAGCGTTTTTATTTCTGTGCTCACGATATTAATTTTCATTACGGAATAGTGTGACTTTCAATGTCGCTTTCAAGTGGTGAGCGCCAATTTCACAATCTGTTATAAACATGTTTTGATTGCATTTTTGTTTTTTCACAAACATTCTCTAGTTAAATAAGGATTTTTAAGTTACGATGTTCGCAAACGACAGTCGAAGCATATAATAAAGTAAATGTAATTTTGAACAACATGACGGATGCAAAGTCGGGTGAGTTCCAGCATATTTTTTTAGATGATTTTGAGAGATGCTCATAAATGTAATGTTGTATGAATTGAGTGATCCGCGTTGCCTTGAAAAAATAAATTATTAAGTATTATTTTTTTCTTTTAACACCGACATCATCGACCATTGATCGACCTTATCATCGGCCCTGAAGGCCCTGAAGGCCGATGATAATCGGAGTGAGGTGGATCACAGAGCCCTGAGACGAATTAGACGGAACATTAAATGCAAAATTTAATAGATAATCATCTATTTAAATTGTAATTATATGGATATATAAAAGGAATATGATGGCATCATTTAATTATTGTACATTATTTTTGAATTACTACGTAATAGCAGTATCTTCATTATAGTTTATATGTTATTTGCTTTTGGCGCAATATGAATATGAATAATCATTCATATTGCATTCAAATGTAGTGTTCAATTCATATTTGTTGAATTTCTATGTAAATATCTTTCTTATGTTAATGTACTTAAAATGTACAAATTGGTAATTTTACATTTTTAACGGTCCAGCATGATGAGTGTTCAAAAATAATATCATAAGCGGTGTGTCACAACACAATACTATAAATTTTAACATCAAGCAAATTAACAAAATGTTTGGTATAAGTGTAAATTTGACTATAAAATCTTTGGCTGTAAACTTAAAATAAAAATGGTAATTATTTTGTTATTCGACGTTAAATTATAGTGGTCATTCAAACATAGCACTTTATTCTCATTCAATATTGATGATCTGGTGGTCCGAATCATTACTTCACTTGGTTTATTCATTATAAACTTCAACAGCAAGCAAGAAGTATAAATTTCTTCAGAGCGATTATTTGTAGCCAAGTAACACGTAAAATTAATGTAAATACGCGAGTAAGCAATAAAAAATTCGCATTCAAAGTAAATGCGCCATTAACATCGCTCTGTGGAGATGCAATAGTATCTTATCGCGCTAGCCATTTTGTTTTTATCGTGAAGTTTTTAAATGCAAATTATTGTTACGACATGATGGCAATTAAGATATGTATTTATTAAATAATTAATATAAAACCCTGTGGAATATCTAATTGACAGAAATTATTGGTATAAATTAAATCCCAATCATTGGGTTAATAGCAAGGGATTAACGTTATAATTTTTATTCATTAAATAAGCTTTTAATATGGAAATTAGATAGTCATTATTAATGATATTCATATGCAATATTGAGGATTGGTCATGTTTATATTTCCTATAGCTTAAATGAGTAAACGGACGTCGATTTAATTTCTACAGTGAAAAATGTATTGATTGGCAATGCTATTATATCATATAGATATGTTACAACACTTAAAAAAATAAGCTAAAAACGGGTTGCATTGAAACAAAATTCACTGTGTGACGTTAGAGACACAAGAGAGAAAAAGATGAAAATTTATTTTCGTCACGAGTGCGATAAGGATACACACACATGCCACAGACATTCGGCACACAATTAAACCGTAATTTAGAGGTAACATATCTATTGTATATAATATCATTGTTGATTGGTGAAATTTTGATGTAAGCATGTTCCTTATAATCCATTTTTCACATTATGTACATATATGAAGCACTATATGTTGCCTACCGGTTACATACATTCTATTATGATAGAGCGGTTCTAAGTTTTTCATTGTTTTGGTTGAATTAGGGTCAATGAACATTGTCTTTAAACATTTCAATCATGCGGTCATGTAGTCAAATATTCTAGAAACATTGATGTAACTTGCCATTATTCCTGTGTTCAATATTATTTTGTAAGCAAAATTATAATTTACAAATGTAGTACGATATAATTTTATACCAGTTTGTAAATCTTTATTGATCTAAGTATTGTGTTTTTCAAAAAAATTATTAAAAATTATTAAATGAATTTCTTAAAATCTCAATTCGGACTGCAATTTAAGTTTTTTTTTATATTTCTTTAATTTAAAGGGACTTTATTGATTTTATTTGTATTATGCAATTAAGTGATAGACTGTTTCTGTTTTATTTTCTCCCCTATTTCTGTTTTGAGAATATTTGACTGGACCGAGATAAGATCATTCATAAGACCCTCAAATATCAAAGCAAAAGCAACCGGTCCGCGAAACAAAGCTAAAGATAACCGCTTAACACTTAATGTAAAAAGCTCAATAAATGTATATTATATCCAAACACTATGGCATTAGTTACTACTTACATTTCTCTAAACCACGTCCATATGAAAATTTTCAATATACAAACGCTAGGTACGTGTACTTAAACTATTTATAAATACACTCTCATTATAACAAATCGTGTTCATCTATACTTAGATCGACTAAACTAAAGGATAATGTATGTATGGAGTTATTTTATTACAATGTACTCAAATGTAGGCAATACATATTCGTCTGTTATTGCCTTCATTTAGTTGTTGCAAATATTATATGTCATATTATATAACAAAAGTAGTCTTAACGTAGAATGATAACAATATTATATCAAATTCTTTAGTAAAAGGATAAGGTCAATCATTCAAAAAATTGTCGTTGTATCATGGGAAAGGAATCGTGAGAATGAGAATAGAACAATGACGCAGCGTTCAAATTTCTATACTTCACATGTCTATTAAAGAAATTTAGAAATCTTGGTTGGGATAAAAGTAAGAAATAGACAAAATGATAGTTTTGCTGATTTTCATTATCATATTGTTTTATATTACTTGTATCCCTTAATGTAGTCAATCCAAGATTATATATAGTAAACTAAGTATACGTAATTATAAACGGAAATATGCGTGCAAACCACTTGTACGACTAGATTTTTGTTTAACATTACAAATAGTTTTCTCATAATATCTACTAGATAGTAAAGCACTTCGAAAAGTTGTTCCATTGATTATGGAAAATGATAGAAGGAGTAATCTCAATAAAATATCAAGGGAAAGAAAATCTTAGAACATAAAAAAATATAGAGCATCTGCGATTGAACGTACCGAATATTCTGCTCAAGTAATTAATTAAAAATAAAATGTATACAAAATAGAAAGGAATACAAAATTGACATACTTTATATTAGGTACATTGTTCAGTTGAAAATTTTAAAACTGTTCAAAATAAAATTACGGAGAATTCTACATATTTTTATGCTCTAAGAGGAAACAAGAAAACGCGGAAACAACAAGAATACATTCGCAGAAATCACATTACTTACTCTAAATTGACTAATGGTATTCATTAAGATTTCGTACGTTTAGCAAAAATGCTGCACTAACATTTTATATAAATGAACAAAAAGATCCATTTGTATTGTAGAGTTATTGCCTCCGAAGTTAATTTTGAATTGATATGTCATTACGGAGATGTTGTATAACGTAAATAAATTAAATAAAATGTACATCATCAATTGGTAATAACAATAAATCGAATACAAAAATCTACAAAACCTAAAATTATACGTTCACAAAGCGCCGATCCATTTAAATGTTATAAAAATACACTGGAATATTTTGCTATAATAATAATGTTTCGCATACCTAATATACTTAGATAATACATTTACATGAATCGGTCGTTCCTTTTAAATGAAATGGATAATGTGTGTCATAAACTCGATACATTTAATTGCTCAGTTACAAATGGTACATATTCAATTTAAATGAAACGGATTATACATTTAAATGAATCGGTTGACTATTTTATAGGAATTTGTTCTACGGTGCGCATTTTCCCACATTGTTGGTGATAGTGTGCGGTAATTTTGATAATGACAACGGGATGTCGAAATCACCGCTCAAGGATATTTGGGAGACGCAACCAATCAAACCGCTTTTGTATCTTCCCATGGTGTTTATTTCTATTGATGGAAGACCACCTGAAAAGAAAAAGACATTAAGATTTAAAAATTATTACTATAACATTTATTGTATGAATTTCGTAATACATATTACATTTAAATGAAATATTGTGTTCATAGCGTTTTTCGTTGATATAATTTATATTATCGAAAAAAAAATGTTATAGCAAAAGTTTACCAAAATATGGTTTTGCTAAGATAAAAGATAATACGAGAAAAGATAATATTATGTACACCATATAGTAACCTAGTGATAGTGAATAGAAATAATTAAATACATGTATAGGATGTCCCTATATTCATTGGTAATCTGAGTACAGGCTAGGCCAGATTATGTGTACCATGAAAAAATAAGTTAAAAAACAAAAATGCCTCCGTTGTTTTACCTATATAAAGGCCATTTTCTGTGTTCAACTGTTTCAGTCTTCCCGGCGATATTTTTCCCAGCGAGCCGAGACCATCTACTTCTAGAACGCCCGCTTGTCGGTTTCTAAAATAAATAATTTAATCAATTTATCTTCAAAAACTATTGGTATTTTATTGGCTCATATATAGCGGGCTAAAGCATTGTAGATAATTATATAATTGCCTTATAAAACACCTTTCTTCCTGCTGCTTCAGTCTGAGAATGGCGCTCGAAGCCGATTAATCAATATTATTCAAAGTTAGCGGGATTAGCGGGTAATTCTTAAAAACATTTTTTTGGCTTTAATATTTAAGAGTAGAAATAATTTTTTTATGCTTTAATATTTAACAGTAAAAATAATATATACATACCTAGTTGCTCGTGCTCTGTGCCAGAGACCATCGTCGATTTTCGTATGGTTAGCAACTATTACCACCTCACCGCTGCCTAAATCGTACCTGAAATCAAATAATAACAATACATACACATGCCAAGAGGCATATATAATTAATTTACAGGGTATACAGTATCCTATAACGACAAACAATATAAAATATTAGCTAAGCCCAGTCACAGCGACCACGAAATAATTAAGGATATGTCTGATAATATTGAAAAGAATATCCTACGAGGAATATGATCCGCAAACCAGATTTTAATCCTTATTCTGCTCCGCACCAGAAGTCCCCCGGCGGCGGGGGGCACTCCACACCAGCTGGTGGTCCTAGTTCCGATGCACACACGACAGTTACCTGAAGACGAGCGCGAGGAAGTCCCCCGGCGGCGGGGGCAGTCCACACCAGATGGGGGTCCTAGTTCCGATGCACACACGATAGTTACCTGAAGACGAGCGCGAGGAAGTCCCCCGGCGGCGGGGGCAGTCCACACCAGATGGGGGTCCTAGTTCTGATGCACACACGATAGTTACCTGAAGACGAGCGCGGAGTTCTCGATGGCGAGCGCGAGGAAGTGTCGGGTGATCTTCGGGGAATCCCCATACGCAATACACACGCCCGCTATAAAATACACCGACTATAGACAAGCTAAGCGGCAGGGGAATTCCTCGTTTCGTTTATAGTCGAGCACACGGGTTGATTGATTTGGGTTGCAAACCCTACGATTGTTTATTTTTTTTCATTACACGTAACGCCTAAATTACGATTCGTCCCTTATTATTTTACACACGGGTTCCTGGGCTGAAGCCCAAAAAGCCTATAGGTAGATTCGCTCCTGCACACACGACAATTACCTAAAGACGAGCGCGGAGTTCTCGATGGCGAGCGCGAGGAAGTCCCCCGGCGGCGCGCGGCCGCTCCACAGCAGCAGCCCGTGCGCCGCCTCCGAACGGAACCGGATGTTGATGTCCAGCGTGTAGCTCAGCAGCCTGGTAACAAGTACAGATCACTATCATAATTTTCATCATCATCAGTATAGTCATAAACAAAAGGCTTTAAAGCCTTGTTGTTAGGCACGTCGTCTAACAATCATAAGTGTCATTACCGCAAGCCATTAATAACCTATTGAAAGGTACGACATCCTACTATCAACAACAACATCAACATTCATAGCCCAATATTTGTCAATACAATATTGGTTAAAAATTTAAATTTAAATTTAAATTGGTTAAAAATTTGCACGCACGGCATTAGCGATGCACGCCGGCCAGATTCGCGGTGCTTTGTACAAAAATTCTTTACTTTGAGAACACATAAAATTTATAACGATTACAATTAAAGCAATTAGGTGACCATTAAACCAGGTACCATTTAAATGTACGTTTATGTACGTACATGAGTATCATTTAAATGTACGTTTGCTATATCTATACCAAAAATAAAGGAACACTTGTAAAATCATACCTTTTCATAGTGTCCTCATCATCGATATGTATAAAACTGTCAGTCCCAGTAAAACTGGGATATGTATTCATGTCGCTCCAATTCACATCATTTTCATCCAAATACTTGACTTGCATGTACGTCTGTCCATCATATGCTGGCCCTTCAGTCAGTATCCCACTATCTCTCTCCACAATGTTCTGTACATACTGATATTTCTTGGTAGCAACATACTTCTTCTTCTTATACTTCTCTACGTGGTGTTGTAAATGTTTCTTTGGTTTGACTTTGTGATATTTTGCTTTGAAACCCTTTTTTGGGACTATTGAATGATGGATTTCATTTTCTGTTAAGTTCTGAGGATACTGGGTTATCGGATCGAGTACTTCTTTACAAAGATTGGTCCTGGAAAGATAAGTTTGTTGTTATTTTCAATTTAATTACTGTACATTCTTATGTAATTAATATGTAATTAATTTACATAAAAAATGCTAAGTAATTATTTTGCGCTTCTCCTTAAATGAATAACTTGATTCATTTAAATGTACTATCAACTACTAGTTCTGCGTAATATATATAATATTTTGACATACAATTGATTTTTATCAACACGTAGTCACACATTTTTTAAAGAAAGATATTTTGATATATTAATCAAATAGTTTGATAAAAAAATTCAGTTTGATATTAATTTTGTTTTAGTTGTCTAATTTTACACTATGAAAATTGAAAAAAAATTGTAATTTACACTTATATTTGTTTTATATGTAACACTTAATATCACAAATTTACATTTACTTTCCCTATGATTTTCAACATTGATTTTTACTCTGGATTCGACTGATGTAATAACCGCTACGACATTAACTCACGTGCAGGTGTCATTGGGCTCCTCACAGTTGTCCACGTTAACACCACCCAGTGCTGACGATACGACTGACAACTCTTCATCGTTTATCACCAACTGGAATTTAAATACGAATTTCATTAAATTATGAAACATTGATTAAAATTAAGCTAAGCATTAAAATATTTAGTCAACTAAGCACTGTACTACAAAAAAAAGGTGACTTTTTTCGATACTGAGTACTATTGATAAGGACGAGTATGAAGCCTTCAAAACTATATTACATAATGAAGATTAATTGGTCCACAATTTTGGGGCGTCAACCATATTAGATTTAGAATGATGTAACTTAGCTAGCATTAGGTTAAGATTGTTATTTAAACCAAACGAGTCTGCCAAATATCAGCTCAATCAGACAATGAATTTTACATTCAACTGAAACTGAATGAAACGTGGATCAAATTTAACGTGCAACATTTGAAAGCTAAAAGTAAAAGACACACCTGTCCAACACAGCCGCTAAACGACGTCCGCAACGCAAGCCTCGGTGGCAACGGATGGGGCGCGCCGCCCAGCATCATGGGCTGCTTCAGTGTCAGGTGTCTCGCGACACCGCGGGAGAGCACCGAGCGGGTCGTGTCCTGGGTGTCGGTGCGGTGCACGGAGCGCACGCGCAGCGCGGCGCGGCGCCCCGACCGGCTCACTGACACGTGGTGCCAGCTGTTGGCTTCTAGTGGGTACGCTGATCTGGAAGTTTAAGGATTTCAATTATTGACTTTGTAAAACGGTGATAAATGTATCCCCGAAGCAGTTTGCCAGGTGGTAGAACTATTAAGTTCGACCGGGGAGGTACCACTGACATCCCCATAATCCTCCGTGTATCAATTTATTGTGTTTCGGTTTGGAGAGGCGTGGTTGCCGGCTATAATTACAAAGAGGATTATGAGGATGGCGGTGGTACCTCCCTTGTTGAACTATATGAGTTCTTCCACCAGTTATGAGTAAACCATTATTATACGTACCTAACAAGTGCGATTCCAGAGCCCAGGTCAAATGCGAACTCAACATAGTAATCCCGAAGGTGCAGCGAGAAGAAGTCTCCATCACCGCTCGGATGCTCAGAGTTGTACAGAAGCAGGCCATCGCCATTCGTCGGTTTCAGGGTTATCTGAAAATGAGAAAATAAAAGACAAATGTCATAAAAGGTGGAACTGTGTTTGTGTGTTTTTTTGAAACATCAATTACTAAATGGCAGCAACATATGTTTTTAGAATTTCGTACATAATAGGTTTTGTACATTATAAAAATCTGCTGTCCGTCTGCTTATTGGCAAAAAGCCATATGCGGCATTATGTCTTAATTCGTTATGGGTAGAAACTTAAAAAATAAAGAATAGTTAAGTCAGACACAAATAAACGACGCCATTTAATGAAGTGACATAAAACTACATATTTATCCTATAAAAAGCCATCTGAAGAAAGTACAACCGACAGCGTTAAATAACGATTGTTAATATGGAAGTCATCGTGTGGTGATCCAACTCGTACTTGGCCAGTATTGTTTCAGTGTTAATGATTTTTTTTTACTGTGTAAAGGTAGCAAACGAGCATGCAGTCCACCTGGTGGTAGGTAAGTGGTCGCTGCCGCCCATGGACATTAGTAGTCATCCCCAAGTACGAGTAACCTAAGATTGACCACAAATGCGTTACTACCCTTGAGGACTAAGATGTTCGCCTCGTTTGTAAATATAACCGGCAATAATTGTTTCACGGAGGATTATGAGGGTGGCGGTGGTACCTCCCCGGTCGAACTAAACGAGTTCTACCACCAAGTAATATAAATATTACCGATTATTTACACATATTTCTGAACTATTCCTTCATATCAAGGAAGACAATGACAAAACACTGTAGTTTCCCGAACGATACTTTATATTTAGTTAATTAGTTGGAATAAAACAGTGAGTCAGAACAACAATTAAAACTAATGAATGTTCAGATTTATGACATCACGCAATGCATTTTAGTAATAACAACATGATAGTAAAAAGTAGTCAATGTTTTCGTATTACCACAAGAGATTAATCGATAATGTATACAATAAATCAATGACACTTATCAATTGTATCGATATTACTTCGATACTATACATTTTATCGATATTACTGTAGTATCTACGAGACGAATATCTTAGTTTACAGGAGTAGACTAACTTCAGATATTTGGGGATGATTACTAATTCCCGGCAGGGCGGCAGTGACCACTTACCATCAGGTGGATGCATGCTCGTTTGATACCTTTGACCGATAAAAAGTTAAATCGACTATTGATTAATCTTTAGTATTTACCGTAAATCACTGGTACTATTATATCAATACTATTTAGTATAGATGTATTTGACAGGTGTTAGAACTCGAGTAATTCGACCGGGAAGATACCACCGCCTCCCTCATAATCCTCCGTGAAGCAATTTTTGTGTTTCGGTTTGGAGACGCGTGGTCGGTCACACATACGAACGAGGCGAATATCTTAGTCCTCAGAGATAGCAACGTATCTGTGGTCGATCTCAGGTACGATAAACCGTACTAAGGAATGATTACTTATGTCCATGGGCGGCAGTAACCACTTTCAGGTAGCTTGCATGCTCCTTTGCTACGTTCATTCCATAAAAAATGATAGTGCAATACTGTCGATACTAACGATAGTCGCCTGAATGATAATCTCAAATCAGCTCAAATCTGTAGATAGATTTGTATCTGTATTGTCGAAATTAATAGTATCCTAGACGATAGCTCGATCGCTAATCTAATCGAATTCAAAGATCATATTGGCAGTAATGGAATCCTACTTATATTATAAACGCGAAAGTTTGTAAGTATGGATGTTTGTTACTCTTTCACGTAAAAACTACTGAATGGATTTTAATGAAACTTTACAATAATATTGCTTATATATCAGAATAAAACATAGGCTACAATTTTTTCATATTTTTTATGGCAGAACAACGTTTGCGGGGTCAGCTAGTAATAAATAATTTGACTATTAGGCTAATATTGTTATGAGGTAATGCCCAGTATAAAACAGTGCCTAAAATCTTCCAATATGGTATATATTGGAAGATTTTGATTTGAAAATCTTGATGACAACTATAGTATTGAACAGGTTTTTGCCAGGTGGTAAAATTCGTGTAGTTAGACTGGGGATATTTTGTATTAAACTATATCCCTAAAACAATACATCATGCTATAAACATTCTTAATTATTTCGACGTTCTCAATCGAGACAATGATTTCATCAGTTTTATTAAGAAAGATACCTACTGTATTAATTTAGTATCACCGTTTATGATGTGAATATCACTTATAGTTTCGCTATCGAATTAATGAAGATGACTATTAATTTGTGTGTATTTGTGATTAAGCTTTCACTAAATTTAAAAAAAAATACGAAATTCAACTTATAATATACTTTTTTGGATAATCAGTAAAATAGAGTGATCGTTTGTGCAATGATTTACAGACAAAGAAAACCAAATAAAAATACGTATTTTCTGTCAATTTAAATGGAATATTTAAATTATGATATCTAAATTTGTATGAATTATGTAAAATAGTGGTATTTATACACTTCTTTATTTTGACATTTCACGCTAGACAGTTATTGTAATTACTTTCAAATTAATTTAAAATACCTGTATATCTAGCCAAGACTGTGCTGAGTTGCCAAGGCCTGGAAGTCGAAGATACGATGACCCGTTGAAACGAGGGACCTGTAAAATGTAAAATGTTTCATAAGTTTCATAAAGAACCTTTTTTTTATTGTGTAAAGGTAGCAAACGAGCATGCAGTCCACCTGATGGTAAGTGGCCACTGCCGCCCATGGA
>DWNR01003066.1:0-12193 GCA_018250455.1 Polygonus leo
ATGATGTCACCGTACTGGGGATGATTGCTTATGTACATGGCCACTTACCATCAGGTGGACTGCATGCTCGTTTGCTACCTTTACACAATATATAAAAAAATGTAATAAACTACGTATTTCCATACTACTATGACATACCTACTAGTCCTCCCCTAATCCATATTATGTTATGCCAATAATTCGCTGTCATCTTCAAATCAGTTCACTTGGTCAGGCAGGGGAGACCTTTTGTGGGGCGCTCTTTTACCATGCTAATGACTTATTTTACTGGCCTTGTGATATAATATAAACTGTATAAATAGTCCTTAGGGACAGCAAGTTATCTGTGGTCAACCTTAGGTACGATTCAATCGAATTTAGGGATTATTTGTAATCAAAATATCTAATCAAATGAACTGCATTTTCTCTTGCTACCTTTAATAAAAAATCTAGATATATAAACGGCGATGTGTATATGTTCCCTATAGGCTCCGAAACGGGTGGGAGTGATTTTAACGAAATTTTCAGGAATGTCAGATTGGCTAGTACCAGTAAGAATCAGATTAACAGAACTTTTTTGTGCATATCATATTTTGCAATGACATATTTTACCTTACGCCCAGCAATGCAGGCCGGGTTCGCTAGTAGTTATATACCTATATAAAAGAGAAATATATATGTGGCAAAACCACAAACACCTTTCGAAGGTCTTTATGTTGCTATAATTTGTACTTACGTGCTTCGTGTCCCGTCGCCCTTCGTGTAGGTAAGTAGCAAGTTGAATGTCACTCGCTCTTGACTTGATAGATTGTCGATAGTATCATGCTGATGCGTGGCAACTCTATTATTGTCGGCTCATTTATTCAGGTTCATTTTAAAATTTGAAGTTACGTAACTTTTTGTATTTTATTTTTGAAAATTGAAAAAATGAACGTATTCAGATCTTTTGTCTGCCTATACTCGTACACTGATAAAAGGTTTTAAACAAAATCAAACAAGATATTTTAGTATTAATTAAAAATAATACATGCCTACAATATATGAGGACCAAACTACAATAAAAGGACAGATTAATATTGTAATATTATATTGCATATCACAAAATGACAAATAACAGAATACATAATAATATTTTGAAAAAGGCATGGAATGTACAATATTATTTTGTATTTCTATGAGTAGCTTAGAGTTTTTGTACTATTATCACACAAGCATTAGAATTACAAATGAGCCCTGACTGTGCGTAAACCACAGCATGACGGCAGAATATTGCAAAAGCGTAACTAAAGTGATGATTCAAGGATAATACTGCCTTGAACATGCCTGAACATTGTACGTTCAACTCGACTAGTTACGGAAAATGCGATACAAAACTTAAAGATTACAGAAATTTCGAGTTCTAGCATTCAAGTGATTTATATGTAAACAGCAGTCGGTTTTATTGAAGGAAAACCCGACCTTTAAAGCTTTGAGGACGAAATAAAAACATAATTTTAAATGCGCATAATATGAGCGGCAAGCTGCGAGATAGCTAACAGACGGAAAATATTAAAGGGAACTTTTCTTACATTTTTAAAGGAAGTTTTCTTTATCCGACGAATAAATCGAAGGTGGGAGAGAACTTACGCGGCGGAAGTAGAAATCTGTTGTTTTATTCATGAAAAAATAAAGAAGGGAAAAATAAAGAACGGCAAACGGTTCTGCGGGCCAAAGTTACAAGTTTAAACTAGTAAATCTTAAACTCTGCCGCGGGCGCTTTTAAAACCAGCTTCGAAAACTTTGCGTAATCCTCAACAACTATTTGAGTTCGAAATTTAATGTTTGCCGAGGCATTTAAATTCGATACAAAACTGGAAGTGAGCGATCAATCAAAATCAACAAAACCGAGCGGCTTCGTGAACTAAACAAGTGAAGTTCGTGACAAATCCTCACGCACAGTATCCATTAAATAATGCAAATTTGTTGTAATCCCCACTCCGCGGAACATCTCAAAGCCGCTGCGAGTGAAATATTTAATTTTCATAAAGTATACATTAGAGGAACAAGTCAGCCCGCGAAGGGGGCGAACTCCCTACACAAATTTAGCCACTATTACGCAAAATAGATATTTTAATAAGTGGTGCTTCAGACATGAACAAATTAACTTTGATAGACTTACTTTACTCTGTAAGCAAAGCCTGTTGTAAGTTACTCTGTGTATGTTTCTTTTTGATTATCGAATACATTTTAATGTCTGGGTTATATTACCTTTATTCCATACTTATTTAGTGATTAGAGTTAACTTAATTACAATGATGGTATTATTTAGTTTTCGCAATTGTTTTGGTTAGAGCTTAGACGTAGAATAAAATAATTTGTTGCATTGAAAAACTTAAATGAATATTTTATAAAAAATATTCCAATTATAATACGTAGATACTATAAGTGTGGCTATCAGTTCTTCATGTTCAATAAAATTCGTTTAAAATCGGACGCTTGTTGTTTATAGGATCGCGGCAGTTCGACGGGAGCCCGACAGCAAATTTGCATATCACCGATATTATATCGTCACACGAAAAACGTATCCCTTACGCCTGTGTACACATGAATGACGCGTGATGCTGCCGACCTTCCCTGACGTCATCCATCATTCGATGTGGCGCCTGCACCTAGACTCGTGACAGCCGCGCGGCCTGCGGGGGAGTACTCTCACTGACAGTACGAAAATCAACTCTAGAAACAAATACTTAAAGTCCTTTTTGCAATAAGAGCGAGGGCTGCAAGGTGGCTCTCCACCCTGCGGGCTAGGGAGGATCCCTGTCAAACGCTGGCGAAGAGTTTGACAGACGCGGGGCGCGGAGTATTTGACATGAAGGGGCTTGTTTGATACGGGGGTAGCGAGCGGGGGGAAGCGAATTTCGCTCGTCATGAATAGGCAATGGGCTCGCTTTATTTATAAAGATTGTTAGCGAACATCGACGCAGTGAACTTCTGTTTGGGAATAAACACATCATCATCTTTGATGTAGCTGCTCACTTATTTTAGACAGTTTACATTGTGTAATTATTTTAATCGATCTCTTTTTAAACTAAATCTTACTCTTTGCTACTCAAACTTCTATATAGTAAAAAGGATGAATTGCTTGGCTTTGGAATGCAAGATTAAACTCCCGTCCAAAATTCCTGGTTATTTATCGTCTCGTGTTATCATCGACTCAACAGGAAATAGCATCCGGGCTTATCACCGGCTTAATTCAAGTAACCGCAACGAAACCCGAGCATATTGTTAGGGGGATAAAATCCATAAAGACGGTGGTGGCGGTGGTGCATGGAAGTCGGAGCCAGCGTGGAGTACAAAATTTGATTATTCCACGAGGTTGGCCTATCGCCAGCGCTTGACTATTTATCACGAGGAGAGCTCGACGGTTTACAAGGATACTAATCATCGATGCGGGAACTATATAGAGCTGTTACTATGTGTGATGTTGTCACTTTTGTTCTGTTTTATATAAAAACTTATTTGATTTTATAATTAGTAAGTTAGTAAATGTTATTTTGTAATCATGTAATAGTATTTATGTGCATTATATGTGCATTCAAAAATGGCTTTTTTTAATATTTGAACGAAAGTATTGGCAAGTGACCGGATGCTGTAAGACATTTATTTTCATGAATGTCATATAGCATCCGTCGACTTAACTGGAAATTACTTTAATCGAATATTCAGATGAATTTAGGCCTAATATTACCTGAAATGTAAGTGTTAGGTACTCATAAATCATATGAGGCTCATATGTTCTGTCTGCACTCAGAAAAAATCTTTACTTTACTACAATAAAAACATTGCGTATATCACATTTCATACTATAATACGAGGATAATTTTGTTCTTTATCAATATTTCAAGTATTTTTTGTTTCATAAAAGTAGCAAACGACTTGTGGTCTACATTACTTGATGATTAGTAACTGGTGGCAGTTACTGGTAGTCGTGTCCAAACACGATTTAATGTACCAGATGTTGAACATGGATGCGTTGCTACCCCCTAAAGACTAAGATGTTCGTCTTGCGTGTATAGTCGGTAAACAGCGGTGGTACCTTCCCGGTCAAACACGAATTCTCCCACCAATTATGCGATGATAAACTTTTGTAAGCGAAAGAAAACAAGCAGATCACATAAATAAAACATTTATTAACGACGGCGTCAACGTCGCGCAAATTACATTCGTTAATATTAGAATATAAAAAATATTCGAATAGTCAAGTGGTTAAATGTATGTATGTAAAACCTGTCTAAACTTGATTCGATCTTAATTGTCGATTTTATCAAAATAGCTACTGCAATAATAGGTAGAATTTGGCTTAATCAAATTGCCAACTCTATGTAGATCCGCCCCAAACACCCAAATATTATAGATGTAGCGAAAACCTTAGCGAGATGGCAAATCAAGTGTAACATTAAAATCTATTTGTGACATAACAGAGTTACTGTCATTTAGGAGGAAAAAGTAATAAAATTCTATGGCATATAAAATTGTGTGGTGTTCAATTAAGTAACTGTTTATATTTTAATTGTACTGAATGAGTCTCTATTTATATGATAGAAATGATAAAAATAAATAATTGTTGACGTATTTTTGTATAGGTTTATAGTTTATAGGTGTATAGGTTCTGTATATTGTATATATTTTTTTAGGTTTGTATATGCCATAAATTTCTTTTACTTTCTTCTCGAGTTTTAATCTTCGTAGCGGAGTTAACAAAGTAGTTTTAAGTAACTAATTTCTTGACAAATCCGTATTTATTTGTATGTAGGCTTGCATTTTATTGGATGTGATGATGGATTGTTAGGTCTAGCAGAATTTCTTTATCACGTCCACCATCATTTGTACTTCGCTACAAGGGCGATATTAGAGTACTGTCTGACAATAAAATAACTTTCAATAATTCTCATTATGATTTATTAACAATGGGCACTAATTACAATTTTCCAATCGACTTACAAAAATTGCCACCTTAAACGTGCTCGGTCAAACTATGCAAAAAGTGCATTGCGGTCCTATTGGGGGATGTAACTGTAGTATGACGAATTCGTGTATGATTTCAGTTTATGTGAGAGCGAACGGTGCGAGATCTTGTGGGTACTTCGAAGCACTTACCATTGTTAAGCCTATAACATAATTACATGGATACTACGTCCTTTCAATGGCTTGTGAAACATTGGTGAGGTGGCCTGGGTCACGTACTGTTTGTTTTGCAGGGTTTATGGTCTAAACAACATTCCACGTAGCGTCTTACCTGAGTATTATAATGTAGAAGTTGTTGCTTTCTACTAATGAATTTTATGATTGTGAATTCACTTATCAAATTCTTTATTCAACGTGGAGACTCATAAAGGCTGCCTTTTTATTTAAAAACATACGTACGATTGAACAATTCCTGTTTCAAGCGTTACAATTTTGTTTAATTACAGCATAATTAATTTTTAACAGACGATGTGTCATACAATTTTTAATGAGTAGTTAACTACTCACAGATATATTATCATAATTAATAAATTAATATTCACGAATGATTGCAAATTGCGTAGCTACATTCGGTAAGTAATGAGTGACGAAGTTGATTCATGCAATGCATTTATTAGCCATTTGCTATGCATTATTTAACGACATACGACGAATAATCACTTTAATTAAGTCAAATGACACAAATACACTAGTAACATGAAGTACGTGTAATTATAAGTCAAGTTATGACGTAATTATAATTAGCCTTGCACAAAATTAATTAAGTTTTAATGAATTCCTACCAATAATAATTTATAATTAGTGCAATTTTTAGCCGTACATTTAAATATTGACGTAACTATCCCTAATGAGGTGAATGATTTACTAAATACAATATATCAGATCTAATTAGTAACTATTAAATAATTACAAATATTTTTAGAGATATACGTACATTAATATAGTAAGTATTCTGCTAACATTCATCATAGGTCGGCTGTGAGATTAAATTCAGGGCCAAAACTTTGATAACATTTTAATGCAGATTATCATTTTAACTAACATATTAACATGTTCTCGTAGAAAGACAATAAGTATATCAATCTAGTGAGTACCCGAAAACCGCTAAAGAAATAAATAAAGAAACAACTTACGATTTGTCATAGCTGCCGAAAGTTGCAGTCCGCAAAATAATCATTTTATTACACACCACATGCCACAAGCAACCTGCATCCAATCAATCACGCATCAAATCTAAGTTCGGAGAACGTAACAATACAGTGAAGTAAACGTTCATAAAACCAATATGAGGGGAGAGTTTAATAAAACAGAAGACAACAGCATGTTGACACGGCGTCAGCGATCGCGTGTCAAATAATGATGCTCATTTGTCAAACGCAGTCTGGATCAGTCCTTTGGTAACGGTTTGCGTTAAGGAAACTGTAAACCATATTCGTAAGTTTTGTGACTAGAGATAGTCGTAGAATAGTGATGATCTAATGTTCTGTAACACACTAAAGGTGTTTTGAAATAATGGCCAGCATTATTCAAACAAGTTCTGGATTAGTCTTTTGATGTCATTTTGCGTAAAAATACAATTCAGTCAATTATGTTGTAAAGTTCTTTGCCTAAAGATGTTGTATGAACGTGTTATCACTGGATTGGATTATTCCAATGCTATGTATGTAACACATTTAAGGTGCTTTGCAAATAATGACGAACATTATTAAAACGCAGTCTTGATCAGTCCTCTGGTAACATTCTGCGTTTAGGAAGCTGTAAGCTATATTTGTAAGTTCTTTTCCTAAAGATGTTGTAGGACAGTTATAATTCAGTGAATTCAGTATATGTTAGTAACACATCTAAGGTGTTTTGAAGTAGTAGCCAGCATTATCAAAACACAATCTAGATTAGTCTTTTACTAACATTCCGCGTTGAGGAAACTTTAAACCATATTTGTAAGTTCTTTGTCTCAAGATGTTTTAAGGTACAAACCTCCATTATTATTTATGTAAAGTACTAATAACCAGGGTGGGTTCAATAAAACAGAATACAACAGCATGTTGACACGGCGTCAGCGATCACGCGTCAAATAAAGATACTCATTTGTCAAACGCAGTCTGGATCAGTCCTTTGGTAACGGTTTGCGTTAAGGAAACTGTTATGTATTTAAAATACCTAATTTTAATAGAATAAAATACAAGACTATATATAATGATAATCATTTATCAAACTTCTGTATTAGTCCTTTGGTAATGGTTTTGCGTTTTGGAAACTATTAACCGTATTTGAAAGTTATTTACATGAAGATGTCGTATAATAGTAATAATCCAATGCTATGTTTGTAACCCATTTAAGGTGCTTTGAAATATTGGCCAGCATTATTAAAACGCACTTTTGATCAGTCCTCTGGTAACATTCTGCATTAGGGAAACTGTAAGCCATATTTGTAAGTTATTTTCCTAAAGATGTCGTAGGACAGTTATAATTACGTGTATTCAGTATATGTAATTAATACATCTGATGTATTTTGAAGTAGTAGACAGCGTTATTTTTGACCATATTTAGAAGTTATTTCTCTAAAGATGTTTCAGGACAGAGATAATCCATTATTGTTTATTTAAAGGACTTATGACCAGGATGGATTTAATAAAACAGATGACAACAGCATGTTGACGGCGTCAGCGATCGCGCGTTAAATAACGATACACATTTGTCAAACGCAGTCTGTATCGGTCTTTTGGTAACATTTTGCTTTAAGGATGGATTCCGTAACTATATATTTGTAAGTTCTTTGTCTAAAGATAACGGAATAAAGTGTTATGTATTTAAAGGTCTTATGACAGAGGTGGATTTAATAAAACAGAAGACAGAAGCATTTTGACCCTCACAAATAATGATACTCATTTGTCAAACGCAATTTGGATCAGTCTTGTGGTAACGATATTCTTAAGTTCTTTGCCTTAAAGGACGTAAGGCAGAGATAGTCCATTATTATGTGTTTGAAGTACTTATGCCAGAGGTAGATTTAATAAAACAAAAGACAATAGCACGTCAAATTATGATACTCATTTGCCAAACGCATTCTGGAATCTAGATCAGTTCTTTGATAACAGTTTACGTTAAGGATACTGTAAACCGTATTTCTAAGTATTTTGTCTATAGATGTCGTAGAACAATGAGAATATACTGCTATGTATATAATGCATATGCAATAATGATCGATATTTTTGAAAACACTTTATGTGCTTTAGAAAATAATTATCACGAACTCTAATGATGAAGTAAAATGTTATGGAGGAACCTATATCACATGAACAAAGTACGTATAGACATATTACCTAGCCTAGTAGGTTTATACGTATTTTAATGTATACAATCAATATTTGTCGTTAGCTCTACATGTACCCTTAAAAATACATTACTAACATGTAATGGCAAATGAGAAGTTGCACCTTCTTCCACACGAATATCAAATAAATCAGCACATACACGGGTATCATAAAAATCTCTACCCCTTACCTACTCTTTAACTCTTAGCTTTAAATTATGAGGCGAGCAGTATGTCTTGAAAATATAAGGGCAAGTGCCATACAACATATTTTATAACAAATATCAGGAAATATGAAACGTAATCAATTAAATAGAAATAATAAAGCTTGCTTGGAGGGAGCGTAACTGCTAAAGTTAAAAATGTCGTAGCGCTTTCGTAAGCTGTTACATAAGCAACGTTTTTAATAAATCGCCCTCAACCCTCTCTTAGGCGCGACTTTTAATCCCAGTACCGTATTCACCTTGTTATTTTCTCGTAAAAAATCACTTTCCATATTTCACTAGTGGAAAATTGTAATATCGCGGCGTGCGCGCGCGTCTTAATAAACATTTTTTCGTCGTCGTATGAAAATGACATTCGGGCGTCACGTGTGACATTGATGAAAAAATATAAAAGAAATGACGGGATCGACGAGATGGCGGGATGGCGGGATAGCGGGTTGGCAGGATGGCTAGGACCACGCGGCCCGATCATGCTTCTGCTTATTTATATTACGGTTCTAACATAAGGTTTCCAGCAAACAGAGCGTTTGCATAATGTTTGGAAATTATAAAGTTCAAGCGAATCGAACTTTCGTCAATAAATATTAAACTTGAATGTTATCAACTGCTAATAAGACCGTTAATATGTTTAAAGTACAAATAATTACTCTATCATCTCACACGACAAAGCTACACAAACATATGTCTAAGTGAGGATGCAGTAGGTTTGCATATTGGTTCAAATTAATATATTTATATAAATAAAATAGGTTAAATTAAAACACTTGTGTCCTGTTTTCCGTAAATAAATGTGATTATGTCGTCGTAGTTGTAGAGTTAATGAATAATAGACAAGTTTAAATCTAGTTCTGAGAGTAGCTACATAGCCTAGTTTGGGATTAATAGACTGTACAAATAAATAGTTTGTAATTGTCAAATTACATCACCTTTAATTAAAATAAATGCCTACGAAACTAGACAAACTTACCTAAACCCATTTATTAGGATTTCGCAACATCATTTAATGTAACAAACTGAACGTAAATGTATCCCGCGAAATATATTGAAATCACAGCACCGACGGTTGACGAATGTAGAATATTTCGGCAAAGTACTTTTACTGTGGCCTATGCTTGAGTTTGCTTATATTGAATAAACGTGAGTTGAATAGTGGAATAGGGTTGTCACTGCTAGGAAAGATAATAATATTTTTATTGTAATATAGTAGGAATAATATTTTCCCTTCAGATCATGAGTCTTTTTTTTTAACAAATATTTACCTACTGTTGTATTACATTACACATTTTATCATTGCTGTTTCACTATTTAAAGTCATTAATAAACACGATGTTAGTAAGTTTACACATTATCACTTTGTTTGTAGAATTCTATAAAAATAATGTAAATATTGAATCATATATGTTTATATAATTCAGCTATAATTTGAAACATTAATAATTCACCTCACTTAACAATGAAAGTTTCATTATCACTCGTATTTTCACGTACAAATATTTTTGTCTTAGTATTCGTAAAAAAATATATCGGATCGGAAAATGCTTTACCTCTAATACCATGTAAATCCCCCTATTTACCAACTAAATTTGAGGCGGAGTCAGCAAAAACGGGGAGAAAGCAAGGACCTGTCAATCACCCTTACAAAGGGGATAAGGGGATAATCCGTTCTTTGCTTCACTGAACTCGAGGTGTTGTGTTTACATCTATAACTGTCGTACTTTTGTATTTTATTGTATCCTTTTAAAATAACATTTGACATGTTTATTTGTTGTTTACTAATCGGAGATACTTAGGTTCTAATTACTTTGTTTACGACAAAAACTGTGGCTTACGGTATGTTAAATGAGATAACAAACATGCTTCTTTTGTTATCTTCACCCTCAGCAGTAAACAAAAGTGTTAACCGATTATTGGATTGTTTCTCTTGTAAGTATTTATTTATTTTGATATGTAAATAATATGTCAAACAGTGACAATAATTATATGTTGATGATAATGGAATAGAATAGTAGGCGTATGTGTCTATACGAGTAGACATTAATAGGGTATGATAATAAAAGTTACGTATATTTTTCACAGCACATAAAAAATTAAGTAAAGCTTATGAAAAAAGTTTATGCGCGAAGGAAATAAAATCGGAATTACTGAGTGATACAATTATTTGGTAGTATGTATTTGCTATTTGAGTGTCAAGATAATGTCATAACATAACAATTTTATAAAATTAAAGCAGCAAATTTGAATGTACTAACTCGGCATCTATGTACATCTGTATTCATGTCCATAAAGTAGCCCTTGATGAGGTTTATCATATGTATGGGACATTTAAGACATTTCAATCTGATATAGCAAGCAGCATTACAAACAAAACTACAGAAGCAATCAACACATTTACACATGTTTCCACAATTTAACAAACCAACAAAACGACCAAAAAGAAAACATTAATATATTGTATTGAAATAAAAACTGAATAAAAACAGAAGCGACTAACATATTAAAAAAATATATTTTGCATTTCTACATTTACTGAACCAAAAAAGGAACAGCTAGTCCTAATATATTTTATCAAACTAAATTAAAATCCTAAAATCAAATAAATTCCGAAGCGCAGCCCTACGCAGCAGCCGCCGGCGGAGATCATCAATCATCGAGCAAGACAATCACAACCGGTGGCGCATCTGCCGCGTCTCGCTCCGCGGGGACCATCGACACCACTCGATTGCTACCACTATACTTCTACCACTGATATGAATGTATGAATTATCATAATTATTAATTTGAGCTAATGGTCGTCTTATGCTTGAAATTCGACCATCATAAAACAAATCCAAACACTGAAAATTTAGATAAACATATTTTCTTGTATATATTTTTGTATAAATACAAATAATCTATGTGTTTGGCATTACTTTAATTATGATTGTTGTAGACATTGAGTGTTAAATAATAATCTCTTGTCAACAACGTTGTTATACAACAGACGTTAAACATAAACATGTACGTATGTTTATGTCTAGATAGCACGTGTAATATGTTTTTTATTAATTTAATATATTTCTCCTGCAATATAATTAAGAATAAAGCCTTCTGCACTCCTTCTTCCCTTCTTTAACCTTGTCATCATACTCCTTTGTCCACTTAATACCTGTAAAACGGTGTACAAAGTTTATGGTTTAGATGAAATATTTGTCACATTCCTCCGAAACGGCTTGATCGTTTTTTTTTTATTTATTTGTGTATATTTGGTGGGTCCGAGTTTAGGTCGTAAGTAATTTTTATATCCTTAAGAGACGAGGGCGGCCCTTTCCAGTTTTTTTTTTAATTATTAATTTTATTTTTATTTATTAATTTGAATCTCAAATATTGTTTAAACGCAATTAGGGGTTGAATTCTTTTTTCAAATCATACGTAACCACTGTTTATGAACACCTTATTTAATAAAATAATCGTCAAAAACTATTCACAGTAAGCGAAAATACCGTGTGACTTGGATACGCATATTATAACAAGAGGAAAGAAACATAGTTAAATCGGTAACCGTCTTCTTTTTGAAAAGGTCCTCCTTATGCTTTTTTTTTTTTTTTTTTTTTTTTCGTCGGAAAAATGCGCCCGCACCCCCCCCCTGGGGGCCAGACGCCTGGTTATGTGGGACTCCAACCCCCAAAAAACCCGCCGG
>DWNR01003067.1:0-12193 GCA_018250455.1 Polygonus leo
AGATACTAATATCTCTCGTAAGATGTATAAGGTCACTGCTTCCAGAACTGAGTATTGCTCTTACAGTATAAAAGTGCAAACGAACGCTCAGTCAATCTTACGTACGTAGGTGATTACGTACGTACGTAGGTGAGTGATCACTGCCGCCCATGAAAATAAGTAATCATCCCCAAGTATGATTGACGCTTCGTGTGTATATATGGCCGGAATCCTCGCATCTTCAAACCGAAACACGAGAATTGCTAGTCGGAGGATTACGGGGGTGGCGGTGGTAGCTCCCCTGTTGAATTACGCGAGTTTTACCACCTGGCAAACTACAGAATGATAAAATTTTGACGATAAGTTTCAATAACCTAATTTTCATAATGCAATAAAAATGTAACATTTGTTTTATCTGTGTTTTTACTATGGTTTCGTGCTGTACACATAAATAGATAAGTAATTTACTCTTACTTTTCACTTTCTTTGATTATGTTTGGGTTGCCTGGAAGATATCGCTATTAAGCGATAAGGCCGCCTATTGTTTACTCATATTATTATGTGTGCATTTCTGTATGTGTAATTTTCGATATGAAACAATAAAGTGTATCTATGTCTATGTCTATTTTCGTGATAAATTCATAGAATTTTAATGATACTATGTGACTTCCATACTTAGAGGATGCACTTACGTCTAGAACGTAACGAAGCCGTCACACTCGGAAGGGTCCATCAATCACGACGCGTGACGTCACTGGGCGCCGTCAAAAATATTATCTCTCAAGAGGACCAGTGGAGCGCGTAATAGCTAGTTACCTGCCGACCCGTGTTGCAAGGATTATCTGTACTTTGTGGTGGATGCGATTTTGTCCTATGATTACTAAAAATAGTAAACTTTGTTTCCAATAAGGAATCTGTATTATAATTCTATTTGTCTTTTGTCTCTTTTTTTCATTATGTAATTGTAAATCGTCCAAACACCAAATACCCGGTACGTACGTTGTAAAGAATAAAACCTGAATTTGCATTTATAGTTTAAACTTATCCTTAAAGCGAGTGGAGGGATAAAATATAAAGTTATTCCTCTACGCTTTTGAAGGGCCTGTTCGTACTCGTCGTATTGTCAAACCACATCCTGGCGGTCCACTAGAGCGAGTAATAGTTCACCTACTCTGAAGATTATCTCCCCTGTAACGAGTTCGGTGAAATGTGAAAAGAGATTAGGTGAGTTCTTTCCGTTATCAAATATTAGGTAAAAAATGAAAAGGAAAACGAAGAATGCGACAGGAGTTGGACTTAGGTATAAGGTATAAGTCGGGCTTAAGTAATAAGAATGATGAAGGTAAAAGAAGTACGGATGTGCTGACTCTACTGACCTAAAATTACCTAAAATGGTAATCTTTCGATGACACATAATATATAGCTATGAGTGATGAATTAATAGGTATCCGAGTTGTGTAAAAATAAGGCACAATTAGTAGAACTAAATTTTCAAAAAATTCTAGCTACATATTTTTATCACGCATTTTCAATTAGTACTTTGTTTCTAAAAGGAGCTACATTTTGTAAAATCACATGTAATCGTAGTGTTCAATAATCCACGCATATATAATTTAACAGATAATTAAATAATTCGCGATTCAGTCGTAAATCCCAACATGGTTATCAAATTAAAGTGCCAGACGAGAGCTCCACCGAGGATTGATTTAATCCGGAGCTTGTATGCGAATGGGAGTCCGCTTTTATTTGTAATTCGTGCAGGTTTACGTTAACCATTGGTTAATGGTTATGATATTTAAAAATGGCCAAGTGCGAGTCGGATGCTAGTTTTGGATATTTTTCAGTTGACGGCGTTGTGAAAAAAATATTTTTGACATAAAATAGTTTAATAAATAACTTTTTAAAACATATTTCAAAAAAGGGAGGATGTCTTAAACAGATGCACTTAAAACATTTTGTAATAACTAAAAAAAATAGAAAAATGCCAGATTAAACATTGTAAAATAATGATTGATTTTACATAATAATGACTAGAATAGTAGAATGAATAGTTTCAGTAGATTTTTATCATGGGTAATTAAAGAATATTATGCAATTATAGTAGATTTTTACATGATCTATACGCTATAGATACTACCTTTATATACAAAGAAATTACATTTTTGACAGGTCTGTCGAAAAAATGTGAGGTATATTTAAAAGAGGTATCAAACCTATACCTAACACATGTCATATTCGACTTGTATCTGCGTTTGTAGTATTTCGCTTTTGGATCCTAACTAATTGCGATTGACATATCCGGAAGGTAGCGGATGTACGCGTAGCAACGATAGGTTGATTGACACAAAGGGATTCGTCCACATCTAATACAAAGGGTAGAATGATCATTCCCTATGCAACTGTGCTTTTGATCAATGAACATTGCTACACTTGTTTTCGGCATATGCGACAGGTAATATTTTAAAATGATCATATTTTAAGACATAACAGTCCCAAAATTTGGAATAAAGTTGTTTGGAAAACACTTTTAGAAGTAATACTAGCAAATTAGCACGTCAAACATCTATCAGCTTTATGAGGTACCCTCCTGAATATAGTTCTCCCATTACTCGTTCAATTTCAACCTGTTCAGTGCCTTCCGAATCCAACGATTTCCCAATACATAAAATACGTAAAATCCAGTTTATTATGGACAACAATAATAAGTTGTAATGAACCCAGCTGCAATTCTAGTTCCACCATTAAATATTCCCGAATATTCCCACACAAAGCTTCAGGAAACCATTATACACCGCATACCCTCGGATTAAACACTAATTCTTGTCCCGAATAAAATACAGCGCTGTAAAGTTATCAACAAGACTCGGACCTCAGCGGCTCTAATGGGTCGCTGGGGACCTTTCCTTTAATGGCTACTCGTAAATTGAGCGAAAATAATTAAAATCGCGCGTCCACACACTCACAGACCAAAACACGGCCATTAGGAGAGCGGTCCTGTCCATGCAAAGGGATCCATTCGATAAATAAACTAGACACCCGTTCAAACAGATCGCAAAGTGGTTCGGAATAGATTTCGACTAGCGCTGCAGATTTCCGCTGATGCATTTAGTGCCCATTCGTATTCAAATAACATGTATTTTGGATATGTTTAAACTGTATTTGTTTGATGGAATACTTTTAAATAAACGCAAACCTGAAAATAAATGAAAAATACTGTTTGGATAAATTTGATGGTTTAAACTAGCATTTGTTTAGGTGGTGACCTAAACAAAGACTGATCCTCATCTGCCGCCATAATAACCATAACACACTTTGTGTTAGGAAGATGGCGTCTTAAAATTTCCCGCAGAGTAATTTAGTTTTTGACTAGGATTTGTTGCCGACCATACTTACACATGACATGGACTTATTATTCCTCAGGAGTAGTATTAATCTACCCGACCTCATGTAACAAAACCAACGTATTTGGCGGTTACTATATTCATGGGCAGCAAAACCTTTTCCAGGTGGTAGAACAAACAATGTACATGAAACGCATGGTTTGCTACTTCAAACTCAAAATGAATATGTTACGACCTATGCATTCCATCACGTGCTGCTATTCTGTTGCATTCTTTTATGTTTCATATAACCGGTTACCTTTTCACTGATCAAAGCTATACTCGTAACTGGAAGGGCGGATCGGAGCGGTCGTAAAATATCGTCAATCAGCGTCGCACTCAGCCAGATTAAATTTGAATGTCGTTACAGAAGACTGATGGTATAGAGCACTAATCCAGGATACATTTCTGTTCTGACGATATAAAACGAAAATTGTAGTTTAACTTTCTGATGTTCGATTTAGTATCTATAAGTGTAGTAGTGAAGTTAGTAGTGTGACTAAAGAGAAGGTATAATTTGCAATTATAAGTTTGTTATTATTGCTGCAAAAGTCTAAATAAATCGAAGAACAAATCAAAATTTAGACAAATCAAGCAAGAAATAAAAAATGTGAGTACTATTATTATATGCTTGGCTTAGCCTAGCTTAGCTAAGAATTAAACTTAGCTGCCTGACGGTGTGATATTTATTTTACGAATATGTAGTTGCTGTTAGCCCTACTGGCCTTTACAGCTTCACCGAGCGTTTAAGGCAAGTCAACTATGGGCTCAGCCAGAAAAGAAGACCTGGGCTAAAAGGGGAGGCATGGACTCATACGTCGGCTATTGGCGTCGATATGGGTCCGTCCGCCTTCAGTGGGACTTGAGATGGCCTAAGCCGTATCTTTCCAACAGTGGGTTTGAGTTAATCTAAGGGCAACACCTGTGAGGTTCGGATCTTAGACAAGACAAGGCTTAGGCAAGCGGCGGAACTGGGATGTTGTGATGTGTTGTGTGATTACAATAGAGAAAGCCAAACAGAATAATTAAATCATAAATTTCGCCCCAAATACACTGTATTTTCAATATTGCTTATTTTGGCAAATTGTTTGCAATGGATAGATGAGGTTAAGAGTGCCTTGCTCACCATTTAAGTAAAAGTTATATATTTTAATACCACTTGTCTGTAAAGCAATTGAGAACTGTCACACAAATTGGCTTAAAACATTAATTCCGCGGCTGTCGCCACTCAACGCGAAAAAGCCGAAAAAAACCGCGCCGAATAACATTGAACTTTGGCAGCGAAATAAAAATGAAAACTGTTGTGTACAAAAACTATTTGGCAAATGTTTCATAGCTGCAAACATTTATTTTCCACAGAATGCGTTAGTTAATTTTCGCTTTTCTCATTTTTGGCGTTCTGCTATAATTCAATAGAGGACATAAATTTCGCGCAGAGTACTTTTCGACCGTACCTACAATAGAGGGAAATTAATTTGTTTTTCTTACAATGGGATGTCTAGACAATCGCATATAATTCAAGTTTCACTTAGTTCTTAGTAGACGCTAATGGCCGAAAACTAAGAGCGTATATTAAGACAACACGTGTATTATATCACTCTAAGGTGACCGGTGAGATTAGAATACAAAGGCAAATTGCGATTTATTCCCATTGTTTGCTAAGAAAGCGAAGTAGGATTCGCTGTAGAAGAAAGATATCAGCAATAATGTTAATACGATGCGATACGATAAAACAACTCACTATTTTATTGCTTTAATAAATAAAAGTTGCAGAGATCAACAGTTTTAATCTAGTGAAATGTATTGTTGTGTATGTTTTTTGTAATTCTTGTAGGATTCCAACAGTATACAGATATATACAGTTCGTTGAAGTACCACCGGTAAATAGGTGGTAGAACTCGCGTAGCTTGACCGGGGATATACCATCGCCGCCATTGGAGATATGTGGTTGCCGGTAATGTATACACACGATCTTCAGAGGCAGCATCTATGAAAAATTGGTTAACCGCATGAACCGCAGGTGCATTTGTCCATAGGCGGCAATATCCACTCTCTTTAGTTTACTACTTTTTATTATAAAAGTCCCAACTACATCAATTTCTGCGTTGCTTATGTAGCAACGCTACTACAATCAACCTCAGATATACTCAGGACCTCAGGACTTCAGTTCTATCTTCATACACGATCGAGATCGTTAGTAACCACCTACCATGCATGCTTATCCACTTCTTGATTAAAAGACAAAAGCTTTCCACCTAAGATGAGTAGTTACTCTTAAATGCCATACATGAACGACGTGCTAAGTGATATTTAATATATTTATTATATAAATATACATATGTATCTTTAATAGTAGTAATAAATATTTCACATAAACAAAAGTCGCATACAATTAATATACAACCTACAACATACAAAGTGAGAACAAAGAAAGAATATACGTTCGTACCAAATTTGCAAATATGTATATCCAACTATCAAAGTCTCATTCCACAACCAGTGCAGTGTCAATTTATATCACTTTATCTCTTACTTTCGCTTTTTATAGCAGTTTCTAGTATTGCTCGCGACACTAGCTTTTAATATTTTATCTGTAACCGGTTCGCTGGTTTTATTACTAAAGTTTGAAGGGCGATTTGGAGGGTGCGAGCGTAAAACATCTCGTCTGCAGTGAGTACTCCATTTGCAAATATAATCTGTATACCACCTATTTACTATGTGGCGGTATTAAAGAATCAAATAGTTATATCATTCGTACACTACAGACTTAAATATAATGTAATTTTACGTGTACATTTTAAAGTTAGGCTAATGGATCATGTGCGTACTTACTTAATTTAATATTGATGCATTTATGTTCCTAATATTATATTATGATATACCCGGACAAGATCGATTTCAGGCCAAACTATTTATAAGTCAACTAAGTTTATTTCACACATGTTATTATTTTAATATAGCCCAAGATAAGCTCATATACGCTAAACACTGTAGCTTTTACTATTTTATAGTATAAACGTAGCAAACAAGGTGACGGTGACAGGGACCTCCACGATTGAGTTCTACCACCTTAACCAAGCAAGGCCAAAGAATACAAACCGAAGAGACAAAGAGAGAGTCAAAACCATTGTATAACGAGTAAACAAAATAACTACCTATGATAGTAAAAGTATAAAACGCAATTTAAATTAGAGAAAATAATTAAAATTTCAAACCATACGTGCGAAGTATAACTAAACGTTTGAAAGTGCCAACAAAATATGTTGCGGTGTCCATAATCATTAATATTCGTCGTTAAGACCACGGCTTGATGGCAGTTTTACGTCTTATTAAAGGGTTCTAAAATTTTATGTGGCGCAAGAACTTGGCGCGACTTGTTTAATTAAAAACGCCCTCTGAATAATCATGATGCAGCTCCAGCTAACACTATACGTGGACGAGATACGAGATACGAACATGTTCTGAGTTGTTAATATTTTATTCATCCTAGCTAATGAACTTTTGTAAAATTGTATCGTCAATCAAATATATGTTTTTACTAAAAGTGGTAACTTTTTGACATTATTTATCGTATAAAAGTAGCAAAGTAAGATACAGTCAATCTGATGTTATAGGAAACCGTCCAAGGACATGTGTAACTAATCCCAAACACGATTGATACGTACTTGAGGTTGACCACAGATGCGCCGCTACCACAGATGATTATATTCACCTCATGTGTAGATAGCTGAAACCGTGCCTCTCCAAAACCGAAGAGCAACAATTGCGTCATTGAAGATTAAGAGAGTGGAGGAGGTTGCTCACCTTGTTAGTAGCAGTAGTTCTACCTACACGAGTTCCATGAATATTACCACCTGAAATATTCGCCTGCGGTATGAATCAATGTCTCTATATTTGTGTATCAGGACAAGTTCACATATCATAAGACTTGATATTGACTTTAAAATTAATAAACGAGGTGAACGTGTTATACGTTCACCTCGTTTATTAACATTAATAAGCAAGGTTATTAATTTTAAAGTATATCATAATAAGTTTATGCACATTAAAATAACAGTACTATGCTACCTAATAGCTTTACAGGCTAGTTTAACTATGCTCCTTGTAATGTCGACATAATTATGAAAAAAACGTTTGAAATTTTATTCCAACGACTTTTATGAATAAATAAGAAACTAAAAACACAATTTACGTTTCATTACCACACCTTAAAAAAATCAAATATAAAATACTTTTAATCATAGACATTTCTGATTTAAACTACCTATTTAAAGCACTGATTTTGAAAGAAGTTAAACTATAGCGCGTTAAAGAAATTTTACGAGATTTATTTTTAACAAAATATTTTTTTATTTATGTAATTTACGTTATTTATAGACGTTATGACTTAAATATGACCTATGTTGCGTTTCTTAACCTTTGCCACTTTTGGCTACAAACGGTTTTAATAAAAGCTACGGCTTAGATTCAACTTCTAGGCTTTTTGCCAAGGATACTTGTGTAACCGTTATAACATAGTTTTATGTCATTTTTATGGGCTATGAAATATATAACGTACATAATAATGCCTCTGTTTATGTAACGCTTTATAGAAGAATAAGTTTTTAACTCTATTCCGACCTCCATTAATAGCTTTTAAATGCAATTAAGTGTATATTTTGTTCTACAATTATCTGTAGTTATTGCGTCCGATAGTCCGAAATAAAACTTAGATTTTCCACCTCAATTTGGTATTAATTTGACCGTTTATTATAGTAATAATTTATAATGTACATCTCAAAGATAAATAAATAAGCCAGGTGGCAGAAACTCAATTGGGGGATTACCCCTACTATTCATGAGAATAGTTTTATAGGGGGTTATCCTATAAAACAAATCTTGTATTTTGCTTTGTTACGTATGCCTATCAGCTTACATACTAGTAATGATGAGGTATACGACTTAGGGCCGTATTAATAAAGTGAGTTTTTCAGTACACTACCTAGTAGTTAAACCGGACTCAAGATCAATCTCAATCTTAAGTTCACTTTTTAATACGGCCCTTAGGTCACAAAGACCACGCATCCATCCTGAATGTGGTTGATTACTAATAGGAGGGGTTTCATAGGTGGTAGTGACCACATACCAGAATGTATTATCATTTGCACTTATATCTCACAAACATATTTGTCTTATATACATAATATGTGTACACACACACACACACACACACAGACATCTTCACGCCGAATCCCTAACGGGGTAGGCAGAGAGTATCGAGTGCCAAATGTATTACACCTATATTTATGTAATGTAGGTTGTTGTTGTTGCATCTCTGAGTATATTTTTGATTATGTATGATTTCGAATATTTGAAATGGCCTATTTCCTGTATTATACTAATATAATAATTTATTCCCTGTGTTCATTATTGTGTTGTAAAACAAACATTTTAACACAAGTTACCGAATTTATGTACGAAATCCGTCACTTGGATCTAAAGAGTTGTTCATTAAGACTAAGTACTGGCGGCTTGAGCACGTACACAAGATTGAGAACAGCTGTCGGGTATGGCTAAAGGGATTTTCAGTACCCATACTTCAAACTGAGTATTTAACTAAACAACATTTGAGTAACTAATTACTATAAAAAATTTAAGGCAAACTAACTAATATAAATGTTGGTTGTCATTTTACGAAGATTAGCAATCTTCGCATCAATGATATACATATATTTTTTGGTAAAATGCTTTGAAAATATTTTATTTAGACTCGACACAAAATCACAACATCGACTTTTGAGACAAGTTAGTTGCGTGGTTCTTCTGTATTCTAATTTGAATTTACTTGTTGGTCCTCATCATCTATCCTCGAGGGGTAGCATCTCGACTTTAATTTAAAACATCAATTTCAATTTACAGGATTTCTATTATTGATAGAAGTGAACTCTATAAACAATAGTACATAACAACTTCTTATTTTTTTTCCGGTGTATCTGCCTCTGACGTGGTGGTCAGAGACTTTGTTTTACTATATCTTACATATATACTATTTTATTTATTTATCTACTTTTATTTACTTACTCCTTGTACTACTACTGTTACAACAACTTCTTATTAATACAAGCCGGCCAAGTGTGAGTCGTCTGCAAACCGACAAAAGGGTTCCGTTACACCGTGCAATATATAACACAGTTGGCTTAATATTTAATGATCAGTTGTACCTAGGTATATTTTTAAGTTACAAAATAACTGACAAAATGATAAAAGAGTCTTAACATATTCCTAATCTTATTAACATATTCCTGCTGAAGCTTTCAAAAACTGGCTTTACAGCAGTCCTAGCTGTCTTTACGGCATTTTGTATAAAATTTGACAATGGCCTAGGATCGGATTGAGATAGGAGGCAGTGAATATGTTCATCGGCCATCGGTTTCAAGACTGACGGATGAATGGAAACAAGTTTTGAGTATAACTCGATGGATATAAATAGATAAAGTCTAATTTAGCTGGCTTGGTAGTGAAGTCATTGCTAACGTGAGTTATGGCTTTTATGTTATAAACTGAAAAGATTTTTGAAACGTCTTAGAATTACTTCAACATCTTCAACTTCCACTAAAGCATAAAGATGAATCTGAACGAATGTTCGCCGAGGTAAACAGGTTCAAGCATTATTAAATTAACGCTGAAAGCTATGCGTCAAAGGGGCTTTCAAAATACTCAAAATTGCGTGCTTGTTCCAGGAATTACCGGATGCCATCACACAAAGTATCTTTTGATGGTCGTAAAAACATCCCTTAACGACCGGCCGATCTCTCGCCCTTAGCCCCGCCCACGTTCTGTACTACAGCTTTTATGCGCTGTTCCGACCGTCTTAACCCCAATAATAAAATGCGGGTTGTAAATAGATAATAAGGGCGAAATACGTAGCAGACGCCATTAAAGGCGCCATCACCGTAGTTTAACTGTCGCTATCTAAGCGCACTAATCGTCTCCACGTACTATTTAATATCTCGTTTTTATTATTCAGAGCCACTCAGATGCTACCAGTCTCTAAATTCCACCGAGTTTATTCGTTCCTTCGCTATCCTAACATATTTCGTAACGTAGTACAACTGGAATGGTAAACTTTCAATTTGTAAAGTTTTCTTCTTTGGCTTTCCTGCACTAGGCTTGTATTTTATTTTGGTGTTAAACTCCTAAGGCAATTACAGACGCGTAAGTATTAAAATGATGCTATTTAAGTTGACAACCATGTTCTACGTATTGCTTACACTTAAGGTTATCAGAATGGCTTATTTATCTTCCTTTTTATCTGACTTAAAGCAGAGATTAGAACTCGATACTTTCGAAGGCAATTATCAATTATTCTTCTATTATTTTATTTATGCCAGTTGGTAGAACTTTCGTAGTTCGACCGGGGAAGTACCACCGCCACCGACTCATAAGCGATTTAGAATTATTAGATATAATAATAAGCTTCCTTATTAGCTCATTCCGGCCTCTTCCACTAATCTATTTACAGGCCTTTTAGCAGATAAACGGGATTCGACATCATCTAATAATGTAGATAAAATAGAGTCAGTGCGATTACAATGCGAGTCTCGTGCAGGTAATCGAGTTAGCGGTCTGGTCGGCGCCGATCATTACTGCAGTGTACGCGACCACGTGTGACGAGGATATAGGGGTTATGGAAGTGGATAAGTCAGCACGACCTATTATTGTATTGCTGGTCGCAGTTTTTTTTATCCTCTTAAGCTAGCAAACGAGCAACGATGGTAAATGGTCACTGCCGCCCATGGTCATTAGTGATCATCCCCGAGCTAAACTGTATCGTATTTGAGGTTGACCACACATGCGTTGCTACCCTTGAGGATTCAGATGTTCGCCTTGCGTTTAAGTGTAGTGGTTGACTTTACAGAAAATTGAGATTTTTTTGGGTTGTAGGTTTCCTCGCAATTGTGAAGATACCGAAAAGTAAATGATAATTCAAATTTAAATAAGCACATAATTTAGGAATGTGGAGGTACGTACTTGAATTAGGACTCGGACCCCCGTCTGAAAGGTTGGATTCTCAACCAGTACGAGAATGAGACGAGAACAGGACATCACAACTAATTTACGTACAGAGGACTATACATTTATATAGAGGACTATAGAATATAAAATATAATACTGACCGTCTTATTTATACATTTGACTTATTTATACAGCTGAAACCAAGGGTCTAGACGCTTGAAATTCACTTATAAGAATATTAATTTGTTTTTTTTTTTTAATTTCATTTACAACACGAACCTATCTAACTTATAAATACTTATTTGTATATAGGCCATATAGACCAAAAATATAAATACCTCACTGCAAACCTTACTTTTCCTACCTTAAATACCAGCTAAATTTCGAGTCAGTATCGTAAGATGCTGGAAATTAATAAAACATTTTAATTAAATCACTTCTATGCTTTATTAAATATAACAATATATTTCATATTTATTAAATATATGATGTAATACTTTCTTCCTCTTACATTCCAGAATCTTTACATCTATTACAGATTGCTTGTCGTCATGACGCGTCAGCATTTTCGACGAATACGAGATAATTCCAATCGCCTTCAGAACCGCTGGTCCGTGCTAGATTGTTAGAAAAGATGAGTATGAAATTCGAACCAATATCTTACCTGCAATTCTTCATATATAAAAACATAATACAGTGTTATAAATACATTATAAACATTTATTATCGATATAAATTATATTAAATTGTATTTTATATTATATTTTAACTCAACCTCGATAAACTGGCTTTCTTCCTATCTTTGTGGCCGTCAGCAAGCTATCCGTTTAGGTAAATCC